>MCJB01048229.1:0-29314 GCA_002018475.1 Nicotiana obtusifolia | reverse complement strand
CCCCAGTGTTCGGATGCTAAGCATGAGGATTTGAACAATGGAGGTCCTGCATTCGCCGATGACACTCTTTCCATAGCGAGCCTTTGAGTTGCTTCCTTATTAATGGAAATAGCTTCCGGATGGCTAAATAATCTATTATCGGAGGCCATGAGAGTCCTGGGAGATGAGTTATGCTCTCCGTCCAAAGATTATTAAACCATCCACAGGTTGATTGCCATACAAGTTGATCCACACAGAGCTTTTGGTTGTTTGATTCACCATCTTATCGATGACCCTTCCTTCGTAGTATGCTTTACGTCGTTGCCTCATTAAAACCTTGCTAGAAAAACCCAATTGGGCTAAAAACTGGCTGAAGGGATAAAGGATGCAGAACATACTTTCAGTACCAACAAGGCTCTTCAGCAATAATACCTCTTGAGGAGAGTCACATTCCAATGTCTAGGCAATTTAACTCCATCTTTCGTATGAGCCTTTACCAGTTATAGCTGAAACTCGACAATGTCCTTCCCATGTCGAGTACTTTAAGTGACTTTCCTCAAAACCAATCCCCTACTTGAAAATATTGGAGATTTTCCTTGCGATTATAATACCTTTCCATCCTTTGCTTTTTTTCCACCCTCACATATGTCATATCCCGGTGCTCTTCAAGAAAATCGAGCTTGACTAGCAGCACTTAATTGTTTGCTTCTTTGTTTGCTGGGGAAGACCTCAAGGTTGGTATCCCCCACTTCTACTAGTATCAAAGCTTCCGAAGAGTACACGAGCAAATATGTTGTCTCTCCCGTGCTCTAATGACCCCATAAAAAACGTGGTAGCTCATCTGGCCACTTGCCCTTAGTGTCTTCTAAATTCCTTTTAAGGTTTTGGATAACTACGTTGTTGGTTGACTCTGCCTATCCATTAGCACTCGGGTGGTACGGAAAAGACGTAATTTGTTTGATCTTTAATCCTACCAAGAACATTGTGACTTTAGAACCTATGAATTGTGGACTGTTGTAACAAGCAATCTCCTTTGGTATTTTAAATCGGCAGATTATGTGGTCCCACATAAAATCAACCACTACACATTGTTTGATCTTTTGGTAAGGGCCTGCTTTAATCCATTTAGCAAAATAATCAGTTAAAGCCAAAATAAATCTTATCTTCGCAGGTCCTTGTGATAAGGGACCGACTATGTCTATCCCCATTTCATGAACGACCATGTTGACACCACCGAATGCAGAAATACCACCAGCTGATGCACTAGTTGTGCATGACGTATTTGTCACAGTTTAGTACGAATGTCTTTCCGTCTTATTCCATCCAGGGCCAATGGTAGCTGCCCTGACTAACTTGAGAACTAAAGAGTCTACACTAGACTAGTTTTTGCCGAATCTTTCATGGACTTCCCTTATCACGTGGTATGCCTCCAAGGCCCCTAGACATCGAGCCAATGGTCCTTGGAATGACCTCCTGTAAAACTATCCATTAACAATACAATAACGAGCTGCTTTGGTTTGTAGTGCCTTGGATGCTTTTGGGTCTTCCGATAATATAAAAGATCTCATATATTCAATGAACTCGTTCCTCCAGTCCCAGATTAAGTTGGTAGAATTAACTTAACAGCGCTATCCACATCCAGTACGGAATGTAGCAATTGGATGACCGCACCTGAATTCCTTCATTTCAGCGGATGAATCCAAATTAGCCAAAGCATCTACCTCTATATTTTCCTCACTCGCAATGTGGATGATTGATCACTCTCTAAATCGTGTAAATAATGCTTGAACCTTGTCAAGTACTGATGTATGCGCTCCACTTGGTTTACCACTAGCTGGGATTCACACTTTATCTTGATGGCCTCAAAACCTAGTCCTCGTGCTAGTTCGAGTCCTGCAACAAAATTTCATTATTGGTTAACGGTATAGTTCCGACTGCCTATCTTAGGGTTTTGCCGAAGGGGAGATTAGAACTACTCCGAGACCGAACCCTTTTACGTTTGAGGCCACATTTTTAAACAAGGTAAAAACCATCGACACTGTTCTTGGGACCAGCACTGCTTCTTTAGCAGCCAAAGGCAATAATCCCGGACTGAAATCGGCCACGAAGTCGGCCAAAACATGCGAATTGATTGCAGTCCTGGGTTTGTATTCCTTATCGATTTCATTTACTTCGACTGCCCATTTAGCCAACCGACCCGATAACTCGGGCTTATGAAGGACATTCCTTGAGGGAAAGGTTTTCACAATGGCTATTGGATGACAATGAAAATAAGGCCTAAGCTTTCGGGAGGCACATACGAGAGCTAAGGCAAGTTTGTTGAGGTGCAGATCTCGTGTCTCTGCTCCTGATAGTATTTTACTAATGTAATAAATAGTAAACTGCATACCTTCTTCTTCCAGAACAAAGACAACACTTACCGCTTCTTTCGAGACCGCTAGGTAAATTAGTAGTTGCTCACCTTCCCCTAGTTTGACAACAGTGGGCTAGATTGGTACCTTTTTACGTCCTTAAGCGCCTGTTGGCCCTCCAAAGTCCATACGATGTCGTTCTTATTCATCAAAAGTGAAAGGAAGTGGTGGCACTTCTTTGAGGACCGTGCGATGAAACTACTTAGAGCTGCCAACCTATTGGTCAAGTTCTGTACTTCCTTCATACTTGTTAGCCGGTCGGGGATATCATCAATGGCTTTGATTTTGTTGGAGCTTACTTTGATTCCACTTTGTGAGACCAAGAACCCCAAGAATTTACCGGAGCCAACCCCAAAGGCACATTTCTTCGGGTTGGAGATGTCACGACCCAAGCCGGAGGGCCGCGACTGGCACCGGACCCTACTCAACGGGCACCGGCGTACCCTTCATCTAACTTTCCTTATTATCTATAAGGCTTGTCATATGCATATAATCTTGAACAATAATTATAATGAACCTAGACGTCATGCCATGATACGAACATACTTATATACATAATATAGCCAACAAGGTTGCAATGCAAAACCATAAAATAAAATACATACGTTTGCCGACAAGGCAATTCAACTTTACATAAGTCAACCCATCACTTGTCTATGCATAAATTGACAATTGTCTATGAGCCTCTACAAAAACGTACATAATGCAACCTATGTCGGAACAGGGCCCCGACATGCCCAAAACAGAATGCATACCAAGACTGTGGCAAGTCCGAAGGATGGATCTCGCCAATATCTGCTGAACTGGGTAGCCTACTGTGGTGGGGGAGCTTCGTCTATCTGCCCGCATGGACCTGCAGCACGACATGCAGCGTCCACAAATAAAGGACGTCAGTACAGATAATGTACTGAGTATGTAAGACAGGAAACATAATGCAAGAACAATAATAAGCATCAGGGTAAGAGACATACAACCTGTACCATCTGAATGCCTCTGAGGGCGACTAACCATGTCATGCCTGACATGCATATGCATATACATATATTTACATCCTTTTGAAAATCATCATATACATATATACGCCTCTGTGGGCCTCATCATCATCTCATACATATGCCTCTGTGGGCCTCCTCATCATCATACCCAACTGATCAGTGGTTGCACAATAGGTGCCATACCCGGCCGACTATAGCGCGGCTCGGTAGAGTAACATAGCTGTCGATTATAGCGCGGCTAAGTAGAGTAAAACATATACATATGTATAGTTGCACAATAGGTGCCATACCCGGCCGACTATAGCGTGGCTCGGTAGAGTAAAATAGATAATGCATGCTGGACTTATAAGACTCTTACTACCATGGTGAAATAATAACATATCAATCCTCCCATAAGAGGGGAAACAATATACGTACTGCTACCTTCTAAGAGTAGAGTATCTTTGGGGTTCGTTCATTTCATTGTGTACAGTCAGAGTCGTGCAAAAGAAGGAAAAGGATAGTCTCACATACCTTGCAGTACTTTCCAATATCAAGCTATGAAACTTCCACGACTTCTTAGTCTACAATAAGAGAAAGGACACTAGCGTTATCGTTCAGGCGTCGCAACTATTATGTATCGACTGTAACCTATTTTGCAATAAAACGGACAGCACCTCCCCTATGTATATGACTTCACACAAGTCCAAACAGTCACCAAATAGCCAAACAACATCAATAAGAATCATATTGAGCCTCCCAAAATAGTCCACGCACAAGCCAATCGCTTCATACGTACGATGGCCACTATAGTCGTGTCAAACGATCCGGAAATGTTATAAGCAACTATCAGGCCACAACCCTAAGCATATATGGTGTTTCTCCACACCCTTTCTCCTCTAAAACTCCACAAATCAGTAGTGTAACACGCAGCTTTACAGCAACACAAAACAGTTCATAAAACAGTCCGCTACAAGTGAATAACTCGAACTCACGGCTTCCGATCACCGTCCCGTGAGTTCTTACACACATAGAATGACTTACCAAGACTTAACAGTAGAAAAATGTATTAAATAGAGCAGTAAACTCACCTTTCTTTTTAGATAACTCAGCCCTTTCTTTGGTTCTTCGAACTCTAGGGTTTACCTTTAACTAGAACTTGAAAGAGGGAAAAATCGATTAGGGTTTGTGTGGTGTTATTTTGGGGAGGGGTTGCAGGGGTTCTTTTAGGTTTTGAAGCTGTGAAATGATAGTGAATTATCATGCTTTATAAGCTTTTAAAAGCCCTCTCTTAACCGACTTGGGGCTTTTAACTTTTAGCCCTTACTTTTGGCAAGTAGGTGATGCACCTACTTGTCACCTATCAGCCTGCGCAGTTCTACGGAAATGCAATTATCTCAAAACTCCGAGATTGTATTGACAAACGGTTTGAATCATTGGAAACTAGACTCATAGACCTTTAATTTGGTAGGTATATCACCCCGTAATTCCTTGTAAATTGGGAGAAAATTGCAGAAACATTTTACCTATCGTTTAAGTAAAATTGTGAACCTAAGTTGCGACAACTTTTGTCGACTTTTGTTTCATAACTCGTTTGACTTCAAGACTTATGAAACGGATATCATATCATTCAAATACCTTAAAACATGACATATTGGTAATGTTAAACACCTCTCGATTTTCCCAAAAACGCGAGTTACAACTTCCTTAACTCGTTTATCCTCTAATACTTGTTAACCGCCCTTATATACCTTTGCATCGTTTAGGACCAATAGGACTAAACTCTTATTGTCTCAAAGGTAATTCTCTTCTCGAACCAAGGTAGACTATCTTACGGTGTAATCTAACACGTACAAATATGGGTTATAACACCTTGAGAGAGTGTCTTAGGGTTATTCTGAGACTACGAGGTAGTTGTTGGCGTCCGCAGCCCCGTATCTCTTTTATCTTGTTGTTTCCACTTTCTTCAGACAATTGTGCTAGAGATATTGTAATAGTAACCTTGTTATTAGGATTTCATTAGTTGCTCATGACATTGTGACACCCCGGTTTGGGCTGTTGTCGGGATGGTTAGCTATGTTTCCGCAATTTGCTGCTATTAAAATATGATTAACTGCTTGAAATGAGTCATAGTTCGAATCGGCTGGCCTTTTCTTCACGAGAGGCGCCATCACGACCGGGTTTGGGATTTGGGTCGTGACAAGTTAGTATCAGAGCCTAGGTTACATAGGTCTCACGAGTCATGAGCGGGTTTAGTAGAGTCTAGCGGATCGGGACAGAGACGTATGTATTTATCTTCGAGAGGCTGCGGAACCTTTTTAGGAAAACTCCATATTCTTGAAATTCTTGTCGTGCGAACTTGTGGATCCGAGTAATAAACTTCTCCTATCCTTTTCTCTCACAGATTGTGAGGCCGCGAACTACCGGACGAGGTGGACAACCACCAGCACCACCCACTGAGACCACCAGAGGTCGAGGACGCGGTCGTGGTCGTGGTAGGGGCAGAGCAATGAGGGCAGCATCTGTTGATCCACCAGCTGCCCCAGCTCAGGAACAGGCTCCAGCAGCACCAGTTCAGGCACCAGCTGTGCCCATCGCAATTCCAGGTCTTCAGGAGACCTTGGCCTAGATCTTATCAGTTTGCACTGGCCTGGCTCAGGCAGTTACAGCCACCATAGCGGCAACTATTTCGCAGGCCGGGGGAGGCAATCAAACCCCTGTTGCCCGTACACCTGAGCAGGTAGTGCAGGGACTTCAGATGCCGGGGGCACCTCCAGCCCAGCCGGTTGCACCAGCTCAGGAATTCATAGTACCAGTTATGCCAGATGATGAGTAACGTCGTCTTGAGAGGTTTGGTAGACTCCAGCTTCCGTCATTCAATGGTGCTGAGGGCGAGGATGCCCAGGGTTTTCGTGACAAGTGTCAGCGGATGCTCCGGACAGCTGGGATTCTTGAGTCTAGTGGTGTGGCATTTACCACATTTCAGTTTACGGGAGCTTCCTTTAATTGGTGGGAGGCATATGAGAGGCATAGGTCGGTTGATGCAGCGCCCCCTTACTTGGCAGCAGTTCTCCGCTCTTTTCTTGGAGACAGTTCGAATGGCTGCGACAGGGGGATATGACTTTGTCGCAATAGGAGTCAAGATTTTCTGAGTTGGCTCGACATGTTGTCTGGATGGTTCCGACTGATCGTGAAAGGATCAGGAGGTTTGTGGATGGCCTTAACTATGATCTCCGTATTCTCATGACCAGGGAGAGAGTATTGGGTGCTACCTTCGAGGAGGTGGTGGATATAGCTCGCGAGATTGGGACGGTTTGCCGTCAGGAGCGAGAAGAGAGGGAGGCTAAGAGGCCTCGAGGATCGGGCAACTATAGTGGTACTCCTTCGAGGGGCCAGTTTCAGCAAGGTAGAGGTCATTCCTTCAAGCCTGCTCAGTTAGCTCGTCCAGAGTACCGTGTGGCATCTGCAGGCCGTGGTTATCATAGGTTGCAGCAGGGCCAATCATCACTCATCGCCCTTCAAGCTCATGCTCCGTCAGCCTAGGGTCCTTCTATGCCGAGTGCACCTGCTAGGCACTCCGGTGCGAGAGGTTCCCTTTATTCCTCTTCTCCAGCGCCAGGGAGTTGTTATGAGTGTGGCGAGATGGGCCACATGCGGAGGCAGTGTCCTCACTTTTGGTGCTAGATCGTCCCAGCAGATGTGTCAGCCCTCGACCTTTGCTCCAGTTACTTTACCACCCGCCCAGCCAGCTAGGGGTGGAGCTCAGGCAGCCAAGGGTCGACCCAGAGGGGGAGGTCGAGCAGGCGGTGGCCAGGCTCGATTCTATGCTATTTCAGGCAGGACATATGCCTGTGCTTCAGATACCCTTATTACAGGTATTGTTTCAGTCTGCAACAAAGATGCCTCTGTATTATTTGATCCCGGTTCCACCTATTCATATGTGTCCTCATATTTTGCTCATTATTTTGGTATGCCTGTTCATGTGTCTACCCCGGTGGGCTATACTATTATTGTAGACCATGCGTACCGGTCGTGTGTAATAACTATTGGGGGTATGGAGACCCGAGTGGACCTATTGCTATTAAGCATGGTAGACTTTGATGTCATTTTGGGCATGGATTGGTTATCTCAGTGTCGTGCTATTTTAGACTGTCATGCTAAGACAGTTACTTTGGCTATTGCGGGTGTGCCGCGGATCCAGTGGCGTGGCGTGACTGATTATGTTCATAGTAGGGTGATATCGTTCTTAAAGGCCCAGCGTATGGTTGGGAAGGGTTGCCTATCATACCTAGCGTTTGTGAGGGATGTTGGAGCTGAGACTCCAAGAATTGACTCTGTTCCAGTTGTGAGGGATTTTCTTGATGTCTTTCCTTCAGACCTGCCGGGCATGCCACCGGACAGGGATATTGATTTTGGTATTGACCTGGTGCGGGCACTCAGCCCATCTCTATTCCATCGTATCGTATGGCACCAGTAGAGTTGAAAGAATTAAAGGAGCAACTTCAGGAACTCCTTGATAAGGGGTTCATTCGGCCTAGTGTGTCACCTTGGGGTGCACCGGTTCTGTTTGTGAAGAAGAAGGATGGCACAATGAGAATGTGCATCGATTATATGCAATTGAACAAGGCAACAATCAAGAACAAGTATCCTTTGCCTCGCATTGATGATTTATTTGACTAGCTTCATGGAGCGCGAGTGTTCTCCAAGATTGATCTCCGTTCAGGATATCACCAGTTAAAGATCAGGGATTCGGATATTCTTAAGACGGCCTTCCGGACTACTTATGGTCACTATGAGTTTCTTGTTATGTCATTCGGGTTAACCAATGCCCCCGCAGCGTTCATGCAGTTGATGAACAATGTATTTCGGCCTTATCTAGATTCGTTTGTGGTGGTATTCATCGATGATATTCTGGTGTACTCGCATAGCCAGGAAGAGCACGTATAGCATTTGCGAGTTGTATTGCAGAGATTGGGGGAGGAGAAGTTTTATGCAAAATTCTCTAAGTGTGAGTTTTGGCTCGATTCAATGGCTTTCTTAGGGACACGTAGTGTCTAGCGAGGGTATACAGGTAGATCCAAAGAAGATAGAGGTGGTCGAGAGTTATCCTAAACCGTCCTCAGTCACGGAGATTCGTAGCTTCCTTGGGTTGGCAGGCTACTATCGTCGGTTTGTTCAGGGATTCTCATCCATTGCATCACCCTTAACCAAATTGACTCAGAAGGGTGTTCCATTTGTATGGTTGAACAAGTGTGAGGAGAGCTTTCAGAAGCTCAAGCCAGCCTTGACACAGCTCCAGTATTGGTTCTACCATCAGCCTCACATTCGTATACCATGTATTGTGATGCCTCGAGAGTTGGGATTGGTTGTGTACTAATGCAGGAGGGTAGAGTTATTGCTTATCCTTCTCGTCAGTTGAAGCCCCATGAGAAGAACTACCCCTTGCATGATTTGGAGCTTGCTGCCATAGCTTATGCATTGAAGATTTGGAGGCATTACTTGTACGGCGTATCTTGTGAGGTGTTCACTGATCATCGTAGCCTTCAACATTTGTTCAAGCAAAAGGATCTTAATTTGAGACAGCGGAGATGGTTGTAATTGCTCAAGGATTATGATATCACTATATTATACCATCTGGGCAAGGCCAACGTGGTGGCTGATGCTTTGAGCCGAAAGGTAGTGAGTATGGGGAGTTTGGCATACATTCCAGTTGGGGAGAGACCTCTTGCAGTTGATGTTAAGGCCTTGGCCAATAGGTTTGTGAGATTAGACATTTTGGAACCTAGCCGGGTGCTGGCTTGTGTGGTTTCTCGGTCTTCGTTATATGATCACATCACGGAGCGCCAGTATGACGATCCGCATTTGCTTGTCCTTAGGGACAGTGTTCAGCACAATGATGCTAAAGATGCAACCATCGGTGAAGATGGAGTGTTGAGGATGCGGGGCCGGATTTGTGTGCCCAATGTGGATGGGCTTCGGGAGTTGATTGTGGAGGAGGCCCATAGCTCACGGTATTCCATTCACCCGGGTGCCACAAAGAAGTATCAGGACTTGAAACAACATTATTGGTGGAGAAGGATGAAGAAAGATGTCGTGGGATTCGTAGCTCGGTGTCTCAACTGTCAGCAAGTAAAATATGAAAATTAGAGACCGGGTGGTTTGCTTCAACAGATGGCTATTCCTGAGTTGAAGTCGGAGCGGGTCACTATGGACTTCGTTGTTGGACTCCCACGGACTTGAAGAAGTTCGATGCTATTTGGGTGATTGTGGATCGGCTAACCAAGTCCGCACACTTCCTTCTTGTGTGTACTACCTATTCTTCAGAACGATTGGCAAGGATTTATATCCGAGAGATTGTTCGACTGCATGGTGTTCAAGTTTCTATCATTTCAGATAGAGGTACTCAGTTCACTTTGCAGTTTTGGAGAGCCGTGCAGAGAGAATTGGGTCCTCAGGTGCAGTTGAGCACAGCTTTTCATCCTTAGATAGATGGGCAGTCCAAGCGTACCATTCAGATACTGGAGGACATGTTACGGGCATGCACTATTGATTTTGGAGGCTCATGGGATGAGTTCCTGCCGCTTGCAGAGTTTGCTTATAATAACAGCTACCAGTCAAGCATTCGTATGGCTCCGTATGAGGCTTTTTATGGGAGACAATGTAGATCTCCGATTGGTTGGTTCGAGCCCAGCGAGGCTAGGCTATTGGGCACTGACTTGGTTCGGGATGCTCTAGAAAAGGTGAAAGATAACCAGGAGAGGCTCTGTACAGCGCAGTCGAGGCAAAAAAGTTATGCCGATAGGAAGGCCCGAGATGTGTCCTGCATGGTTGGTGAGAAGGTCTTACTGAAGGTTTCACCCATGAAAGGTGTAATGAGATTCAGGAAGAAAGGGAAATTGAGTCCTCGGTTCGTTGGGCCATTTGAATTGCTTCAGAGAGTTGGGGATGTGGCTTATGAGCTTGCTTTGCCACCTAATCTGTCGAGTGTACACCTAGTATTTCATGTTTCTATGCTCCGGAAGTATATTGGGGACCCGTCTCATATTTTGGACTTCAGGACGATTCAGTTGGATGATGATTCGACCTATGAGGTGGAGCCAGTGGCGATTTTGGATCGTCAGGTTCGGAAGTTGAGGTCTAAGGAGATAGCTTCAGTGAAAGTTCAGTGGAGAGGTCGGTTTGTGGAGGAGGCTACTTGGGAAACCTAGCGGGAGATGCGGAGCAGATATCCTCACGTATTTGAGGCTCCAAGTATGTTCTTGACTCGTTCGAGGACTAACGTTTGTTTAAGCGGGGGAGAATGTGACGACCCAGCTATTCGTCACATGAGTTACCGCTCCGTTCTTCCCATTTTCTTCCTCATTATACCTTGTTATCCGTGTTTTATGTGCCCGAGTTGAAATCCTTAGGCTTGAATCTGACGCGAATTGGTGTTAATAGGTTGTTTTGAGCGTTCTGAAGGTCGGAACAAGTTTGATTAATGTTATGGGGTAGGTTGGTATATCTTGTTGAGGTCCCAGCGGCCTCGGGTGACTATTTCATCGTTCGAAAGAAAACTTGCAGAAAAACCAGATGCCAAGAATGCGGTCCCATTTCTCAAATGCGGACCGCATATCTCTCAAAGAGATCGCAAACCCAGCAAGAGTTTTGAGCAAAGTTCATGTTAGAAATGCGGTAGGAAATGCGGTCGCATTTCTAACATGCGGACCGCATATCTTACATTGAAACCGCAGATCAAGACAGTGTTTTGGACAAAAATTAACGACAAGAATGCCGTAGAAAATGCGATCGCATTCTTGAAATGCGGACCGCAAACAATGCCTCACACTGAATTTGCGGTGAAGGCTAGGGTTACCTTTGCTACGGTCGCGTCAAATATGCGGACCGCATATCTGTTATGCGACAGATATGCGATCGCATTTTTGGCTTGACAGGGGCGTTTTTGGCTCGATTTTTTATCCCTTTATAAATAGAGATCAGTGCCCATTTTCCATGCAAAACCCATTTTCGTTACCCACAAAGAGGAACACCTCCAAACACCATAAAATCACAGCAAATCAACCTCAAAACTATATCCAAAGGAGATTTTCTTGTACAAATTCTTAAAAGAAGGAGTTTTGGCAATCTTGAATATAGTTGGAGCCATAGAACTTGGATTGCAACTAATCTTGAAGGGATTCTTGGAAGATTTTCAAGGGAAACATCGGGGTAAGTGTTCCTAACTCAATCTTGGTCAAATTACCCAAATCTATTGCCATTCTAGTATGTAATTGGTGATTTAAGCTGGAAAATTTGTGGAAAACCCTTAAGCTTAGATTCTAAGACTTGGAGGTCAATCCGATGTCGGGAATTCGATAATTTTAGTATGGTTGAACTCGTGGGGAGATAAGGAAACCGTTGATGTGAAAATTTCTAAGCTTTGAGAAGTGGGCCCGGGGCTCGGGTTTTGCTAATTTTGGAATTTCTTATTATTTATTGATTGTTTTCGCGTGGGCTTTGTTACCCCAACATATTGTGACGTAGTTATTCTGAATTTGGATAGATTCGACGCACGTGGAGGCCAATTCGAAGGGCCAGGGCGTCGTGGGGTAGAGATTTAGTCGGTTTGAGGTGAGTAGTGATTGTAAATGATGTCCTGAGGGTTTGAAACCCCCGATTGCACACCGTAGTGTTATATTGAGGTGAGGCACACGCTCGATGATGAGCGTGGGGTCGTTTACTACTGGGGATTGTGACTTGGTCCGTCCTGATTGATGATTTTACTACATATTTGATTGAAAACTTATTTGATATCATCATGTTTTGGGCTGATTGCCATATTTGGGCTTCGTGCCGGTTATTTGAACCCTTCGTGGGTATTTATTGCGGTTTCCTCACTATTAAATGATTAAAATGGGATCGGGTGGTACGCCTACCACGAGATGTGATGTAAATGGGATCGGGTGATATGCCTACCACGAGTTGTGATGTAAATGGGATCGGGTGATACGCCTACCACGAGATATGATGTAAATGGGATCGGGTGGTACGCCTACCACGAGATATGATGTGAATGGGATCGGGTGGTACGCTTACCACGAGATGTGATGTAAATGGGATCGGGTGGTACGCCTACCACGAGACATGATGTAAATGGGAGTGGGTGGTACGCCTACCACGAGATATGATATAGCGCTTGGGCCGTATGGGGCCCCTCCCGGAGTCTGTACACCCTCAGTCAGCGCGGGTACCCATTGTGATGTGAAATATGGCCCGAGGGGCTGATATTGTGATGTGATGAGCCCAAGGGGCCGATGTTGTACCATGTGATATGCCCGAGGCGCTAATCCTGTTTTATTATATTGTTCGAGGGGCGTGTTTTTAAAAGTTACTAAGCCCGAGGGGCGGTTTTAAATGTTTTCTTTTATTTCACGTTAGTACTTGAAAGACTTACATGTTTCACCTGTTTAAAGGAGTTTCTACTTGATTCTCACCGATTTACTGTTTTAATGATGTTTTATTGCTTCAATATGGATTGCCTTGTGCTTTGTGTGTGGTTTCTGCTTTCCGCCATTATTTATGATTATTACTCACTGAGTTGGAAGTACTCACATTACTCCCTGCACCATGTGTGCAGATTCAGGCGTTATTGATTCCGCTCCGAGGCATTGACTACGACTGTCAGAGCGGTGATTCTGAGACTACGAGGTAGCTGTTGGCGTCCGCAGCCCCGTATCTCTTTTACCTTGTTGTTTCCACTTTCTTCAGACAATTGTGCCAGAGATATTGTAATATAATCTTGTTATTAGGATTTCATTAGTTGCTCATGACATTGTGACAACCTAGTTTGGGCTGTTGTCCGGATGGTTTGCTATGTTTCCGCAATTTGCTGTTATTAAAATATGTAAGTACTATATTAACTGCTTGAAACGAGTTATAGTTTGAATCGGCTGGCCTTGTCTTCACGAGAGGAGCCATCATGACCGGGTTTGGGATTTGGGTCGTGAAAGATAAGGGGCTTTGTAATACTCCAATCTAGTATTCATATTTGATTCATATTTGAGGGGAGAATTGTATTTTTATTTGTAATAAAAAAGTAGCTAACTGGATAATACATTATCATTATACTTAATTATTATACTTAGTTATAAAGTTGAACATTCGTTTAGTCAATTTTCATTATTATGAATTTCTGAATAATGAAAAGTCTCTTCTTGAATCACCGAATATTCCTATTTTCCATTATACGAACCAAATCCATTCGAAAGGTTAGAAATCAACAAAAAAAAAAGTAAGTGGACCTGACCTATTGATCCATGACTATATCCGCTATTCTAATATTAAAATTCGATAGAGATGAAATTGGAGCAGTTGATTTTTTTTAATTTCAATTTTTTGTTTTGGACTCCACAAGAATTTGTCGATATTTTCGATTAAATCTTCTTGTTACTAGATTCTGTGTAGGAAAAATTATAAGAATAAACTGTGATTTCTTTCTTCTACAGAGAAACCTTTCTTCCAAGTCACACCATAAGAGCCATTTATTATCTTTCTTTGATTCCAGATCAAAGATTAATTTCATCATTAATTTCTATCTACATTATATATCTATATTATATTAAGTAGATTGTAGATTTCGATGTATACCTATCATGTGGAACTATTAACATGGTTAAAACAAACTGTTTGAAGTCTAGACGCAACATGGTACTCTTTCTACCACTATGTTAATATAGAGGTGGTTTCAATATAAATATTTTATCAATATAGGATACTCATATTGATAAAAAGATTTGAACCGCTTATTGTAAATTGTAATAATGGGGATTTTACCCCCTTTATCTAATGCTGAATCGACGACCTATTCTAAGTAGGAAGAGCTTTTTGGATTTGAAAAAAAAAAAAGAAACAACTTTGCTGACAATTACATATTTTTTATTTTGTCAGAAGAGTCCTCCGAATATTTTGGTCTTACATTAGTTTCGATATATTTTTGGAATATGAACAAAGAAGAGAAGATAGGTTCATTACGTTCATAAAAAAAGTTATGAGAATTTACCATAAGTAATTGAGCGTGAGAGCCAAATGAATCGAAAGATTCATGTTTGGTTCGTGAAGGGATTATGGAATTTTGGAAAGGAATGCAAAAATAATCAACTTTCATTAAGTGATTTATTAGATAATCGAAAACAGGGGATCTTGAATACTTTTCAAAATTCAGAAGAACTGCGTGGAGGGGCTATTGAACAACTCGAAAAAGCTCGTTCTCGCTTACGAAAAGTAGAAAGTGAAGCCGAGCAGTTTTGAGTGAATGGATACTCCGAAATAGAACGAGAAAAATTGAATTTGATTAATTCAACTTATAAGACTTTGGAACAATTAGAAAATTACAAAAACGAAACAATTCAGTTTGAACAGCAAAGGGCGATTAATCAAGTCCGACAACGGGTTTTCCAACAAGCCTTACGAGGAGCTCTAGGAACTCTGAATAGTTGTTTGAACAACGAGTTACATTTATGTAGCATCAGTGCCAATATTGGCATGTTGGGAACAATGAAAGAAATAACTGATTAGTCTTTCTACTGTAGGTATTATTTTTTTCTTTCAAAAAATAATAAAGAAAGAATCATGGTAACCATTCGAGCTGATGAAATTAGTAATATTATCCGTGAGCGTATTGAACAATATAATAGAGAAGTAAAGATTGTAAATAGCGGTACCGTACTTCAAGTAGGCAATGGCATTGCTCGTATTCACGGTCTTGATGAAGTAATGGCGGGTGAATTAGTCGAATTTGAAGAGGGTACAGTGGGCATTGCTCTGAATTTGGAATCAAATAATGTTGGTGTTGTATTCATGGGCGATGGTTTGTTGATACAAGGAGGAAGTTCTGTAAAAGAAACGGGAAGAATTGCTCAAATACCCGTGAGTGAGGCTTATTTGGGTTGTGTTATAAATGCCCTGGCTAAACTTATTGATGGTAGAGGTGAAATTTGAGCTTCTGAATTTTGATTAATCGAATCTGTCGCTCCGGGTATTATTTCGCGCCGTTCCGTATATGAGACTCTTCAAACCGGGCTTATTGCTATTGATTCGATGATCCCTATAGGACGTAGTCAGCGAGAATTAATTATTGGGGACAGACAGACCGGTAAAACAGCAGTAGCCACAGATACGATCCTCAATCAACAAGGTCAAAATGTAATATGTGTTTATGTAGCTATTGGGAAAAAAGCATCTTCTGTGGTCCAGGTCGTAACTACTTTACAGGAAAGGGGAGCGATGGAATACACTATTGTGGTAGCCGAAACGGCAGATTCCCCTGCTACATTACAATACCTTGCTCCTTATACAGGAGCAGCTCTGGCTGAATATTTTACGTATCGTGAACGACACACTTTGATCATTTCTGATGATCCCTCCAAACAAGCTCAAGCTTATCGCCAAATGTCTCTTCTATTACGAAGACCGCCCGGTCGTGAAGCTTATCCAGGAGATGTTTTTTATTTGCATTCACGCCTTTTGGAAAGAGCCGCTAAATTAAGTTCTAGTTTAGGTGAAGGAAGTATGACCGCCTTACCAATAGTTGAAACCCAATCGGGAGATGTTTCGGCTTATATTTCTACTAATGTAATTTCCATTACTGATGGACAAATCTTCTTATCTGCCGACCTATTCAATTCTCGAATCAGACCTGCTATTAATGTGGGTATCTCCGTTTCCAGAGTGGGGTCCGCAGCTCAAATAAAAGCCATGAAACAAGTAGCTGGTAAGTTAAAATTAGAACTAGCACAATTCGCAGAATTAGAAGCCTTTGCACAATTTGCTTCTGATCTCGATAAAGCTATTCAAAATCAATTGGCAAGAGGTCAACTATTACGTGAATTGCTTAAACAATCCCAATCAGCTCCTCTCACGGTAGAAGAGCAGATAATGACTATTTATACCGGAACAAATGGCTATCTTGATTCATTAGAAGTTGGACAGGTAAGGAAATTTCTTGTTGAGCTACGTACTTACTTAAAAACTAATAAACCTCTGTTCCAATGTCACGACCCTAACCCTGAACCCGGTCGTGATGGCGCCTCTCGTGAAGACAAGGCCAGCCAATTCAAATAATTTATCATTTTAAGCAGTTAGTTAACAAGAAACAATACAAGCATAGATTAATATCAATCATGTGCGGAAAATGTAGCTAACCATCCCGACTACAGCCCAAACCGGGGTGTAACAAAGTCATGAGCAACTATGGATCCCACTACCAGTCTAATATATATACACACACACACACACTACATTTGGCACGATTTTTCGATGAGTCTGGAAATAGCAAGATAATAGAGATACGGGGCTGCGGACGCCAACAGCTAGCTCATAGTCTCTGAATCACCGCCTGGACAGGAGAAATCAGTACTCCGGGGCGGAACCAACAACGCCTGAATCTGCACACATGGTGCAGGGAGTAATGTGAGTACTTCCAACTCAGTGAGTAATGAGGATAACAACGACTGAAAGCAAGAAAACACACAAAGCACAAGGCATTCTATAATGAAGCATTTAAAACATCTTTCGCAAACAGTAAATCAGTAAGAAATTCAAGTAAAATCTCCTTTCAGCAGGTAAAATCATGTGAAGTAAAAGAAAGATAGAAAATCTCCCCTCGGGCTCAGTATCATTTAAAACAACGCCCCTCGGGCATAATATCACATGGTACAACATCAGCCCCTCGGGCATATCACATGGTACAACATCAGCCCCTCGGGCATATCACATGGTATAACATCAGCCCCTCGGGCATATCACATAGAACAGTATTAGCCGCTCGGGCTATGTGGAACAATATTAGCCCCTCGGGCTATATTTTCCATCTCAATGGGTACCCTGCGCTCACTGGGGGTGTACAGACTCCGAGAGGGGCCCCTTACGGCCCAAGCGCATATCGAGCAACCTCATGGCATATATCTAGGCCCTCGGCCTCATATCAATCAAGACACCTCGTGGCGTATATCAAGTATCTCAGGCCCTCGGCCTCATATCAGTCACAAGCCAACTCGTGGCATATACAGTATCTCAGGCCCCCGGCCTCATTATAAATCACAAGCCACCTCGTGGCATAAAAAGTACCTTAGGCCCTCGGCCTCATATCACTCAATAAAACCTCACATTTGGCCCTCGGCCGCACTCAGTCAGAAAAGTCATCACACGCCACTCGGGCATAGTAAAACAGTAGTTCTCTGCCCAAAACATCATTTAAATATCATTTAAATCTCAAAGCTGAGTAAAAGTGGCAGAGTTGTAAAATAGTGGAAAACACCATGACTGAGTTTCAAGTAATAAATCAAATAGTGAGGATACAGGCAATCAGCCCAAATCAAGATGATAACGAGTAAGTTCCAATCAAGTATATAGTAAAATCATCAATCGGAATGGACCAAGACACAATCCTCTGTAGTAAATGACCCCACGCCCATCATGGAGCGTGTGCCTCACCTCAATATAGCACTACGATGTGCAAATCCGGGGTTTCAAACTCTCAGAACGATTATTTACAGTCACTACTCACCTCGAACTAGCTAAATCCTAGCCCGCGACGCCTTTGCCCTTTGAATTGGCCTCCACGCGCGTCGAATCTATCCAAAAATAGAACGAACACGTCACAATATGCTGAGGGAACAAATCCCAAGTAACACAATCGAAAAATACTAAGAAATTCCGAAATTAGCAAGACCCGAACCGCGGGCCCACTTCTCAAAGCTTAGAAATTTTCACATCAGCGGGTTCCTTATCTCCCCACGAGTTCAACCATACTAAAATTATCGAAATCCGACATCGGAACGACCTCCACTTCTTTAAATCTAAACTTGAGGATTTTCCACAAATATTCCAACTTAAATCACCGATTACATACTAGAATGGCAATTGATTTGGGTAATTTGACCAAGATTGAGTTAGGAACACTTACCCCGATGTTTCCCTTGAAAATCTCCCAAAAATCCCTGATGGCAAAAGTCCCCTTTTTCCAGAATTTGTCCAAGAAAATCTCCTTTGGTTATAGTTTTGAGGTTGATTTGCTGTGTTGTAGAGATGGTTCTCTTAGATGGTAATGACAGTGGGTTTTGCATGGTCAATGGGTACTGGTTTCTATTTATAAAGGGGTCAAAAATCGAGACAAAACGCACCAGTCGGGTTTAAAATGCGATAGCATATCTGTCGCATAACAGATATGCGGTCCGCATTTTTGGCGCGACCATCGCAGATTGTAACCCTATCCTTCATCGCAGTTCAATGTGAGGTATGATTTGCGGTCCACATGTCAAGAATGCGACTGCATTTTTTTTGATATTGGTTTTGTCCAGATTTCTGTCTTGGTCTGCGGTCTCAGTGTGGTGGATATGCAGTCCGCATTGTAGAAATGCGACCGCATTCTTGACATGAATTTTTGCCCAGAAATCTGCCTGGGTTTGCGATCTCATTGTGAGATATGCGGTCCGCATTTGTGAAATGCGACCGCATTCTCGACTCTAGTTTTCTGCCACTTTTTCCAACAATAAATTTGTCCGTTTAACCACCCAGAACTCACCCGAGGCCACTGGGACCTCAACCAGACATGCCCACATATCCCATAACATTATTCGAACTTGTTCCAACCTTTGGAACGCTCAAAACAACCTCTCAACACCAAATTCATGTCGGATTCAAGCCTACGAATTCCAAAATCTTCTAAACCACTATTTTGATCTAAACCCAACCAAATCACGTCCGAATGACCTGAAATTTTGAACACACATCCCAAATGACATATCGAAGCTACAACAATTGTAGGAATTCCATTCCGACCCTCAGATCAAAATCTCGCCTAACAACCGGAAATCGCCAAAATTCTAACTTCATAAATTCAAGCCTAATTCTACACGGGATCTAAAAAACCAATTCCGATCACACTCCTAAGTCATAAATCACCTCCCGAAACTAACCGAACTGTCGAAACTCACATCCGAGCCCTCTAACTCATAAGTCAACATCTGGTTGACTTTTCCAACTTAAACCTTCTCAAAAGAGACTAAGTGTCTCATCTCTTGCCAAACTCCCTCCAAACGCAAACTACTCAACTCGGGCACATAAAACATGGATAACAAGGTATAATGAGGCATAAAATGGGAAGAACGGAGCAGTAACTCATGAGACGACTGGCCGGGTCGTCACATTCTCCCCCACTTAAAAAAACGTTCATCCTCGAACGAGTCAAGAAACATACCTGAAGTCTCAAATAGGTGAGGATATTTGCTCCGCATCTCCCGCTCGGTTTCCCAGGTAGCCTCCTCCACGGGACGACCTCTACACTGCACTTTCACTGAAGCTATATCCAAGCACTTTCACTGAAGCTATATCCTTGGATCTCAACTTCCGAACCTGCCCATAATCGCCACTGGCTCCACATCATAGGTCAAATCATCATCCAACTGAACCATGCTGAAGTCCAAAATATCAGACGGATCCCCAATATACTTTTGAAGCATGGAAACATGAAATATTGGGTGTACACTCGACAGGCTGGGTGGCAAAGCAAGCTCATAACCACCTCCCCAATTCTCCGAAGTACTTCAAACGGCCCAATGAACCGAGGACTCAATTTCCCTTTCTTCCCGAATCTCATAACACCCTTCATGGGCGAAACCTTCAGCAAGACCTTCTCACCAACCATATAGGACACAACTCGGACTTTCCTATCGGCATAACTCTTCTGCCTTGACTGCGCTGTACGGAGCCTCTCCTGCAAGCGGTAGAAACTCATCCCATGAACCTCCGAAATCAATAGCACATGCACGTAACATGTCCTCCAGTATCTAAATGGTACGCTCGGACTGCCCATCCGTCTGAGGATGAAAAGCTGTGCTCAACTCCACCTGAGTACCCAACTCCCTCTGCACGGCTCTCCAAAACTGCGAGGTAAACTGAGTACCTCTATCTGAAATAATAGAAACTGGAACACCATGCAGCCGAACAATCTCTCAGATATAAATCCCTGCCAACCATTCTGATGAATAGGTAGTACACACAAGGATGAAGTGCGCGGACTTGGTCAGCCGATCCACAATCACCTAAATAGCATCAAACTTCTTCAAAGTCCGTTGAAATCCAACAACAAAGTCCATAGTAATCCGCTCCCACTTCCACTCGGGAATAGTCATCTGCTGAAGCAAGCCACCCGGTCTCTGATGTTCATATTTTACCTGCTGACAGTTGAGACACCGAGCTATGAACCCCACAATATATTTCTTCATTCTTCTCCACCAATAGTGTTGCCTCAAGTACTGATACATCTTTGCGGCACCCGGATGAATGGAATACCGCGAGCTTTGGGCCTCCTCCAGAATCAACTCCCGAAGCCCATCCACCTTGGGTACACAAATCCGGCCCTGCATCCTCAACACCCCATCATCGCCGATGGTGACATCTCTAGCATCGTTATGCTGAACTCTGTCCCTAAGGACAAGAAAATGCGGATCGTCATACTGATGCTCCCTGATGCGATCATATAACGAAGACCGAGAAACCACACAAGCCAACACCCCGCTAGGTTCCGAAATGTCTAACCTCACAAACCTAATTGCCAAGGCTTGAACATAGACTTCAAGGGATCTCTCTCCAACTGGAATATATACCAAACTCCCCATACTCACTGCCTTTCGGCTCAAAGCATCGGCCACCACATTGGCCTTTCCGGGGTGGTATAATATAGTGATATCGTAATCCTTGAGCAACTCCAACCATCTCCGCTGCCTCAAATTAAGATCCTTTTGCTTGAACAAATGTTGGAGGCTGCGATGATCAGTAAACACCTCACAAGACACGCCATACAAGTAATGCCTCCAAATCGTCAGTGCATGGACTATGGCAGCCAGCTCCAAATCATGCACGGGGTAGTTCTTCTCATGGGGCTTCAATGGATGAGAATCCCTGAACAAACCGACGATAATATCCTGCCAACCCAAGGAAGCTACGAATCTCTATGGCTGAGGACGGTCTAGGTCAACTCTGAACCGCCTCTATCTTCTTTGGATCAACCTGTATACCCTCGCTGGACATTACGTGCCCCAAGAAAGCCACTGAACTGAGCCAAAACTTACACTTAGAGAATTTGGCATATAGCTTCTCCTCCCTCAATCTTTGAAATACAACTCGCAAAAGCTCCGCGTGTTCCTCCTGACTACGCGAGTACACCAGAATGTCATTAATGAATACCACAACGAATGAATCTAGATAAGGCTGAAATACATTTTTCATCAATTGCATGAACGCTGCTGGGGCATTGGTTAGCCTGAATGACATAACCAGAAACTCATAGTGACCATAAGTCTTAAGAATATATGAATCCCTGATCTTCAATTGGTGATATCCTGAACAGAGATCATCTTGGAGAACACTCGCGCTACCTGAAGCTGGTCAACCAAATCATCAATGCGAGGCAAAGGATACTTGTTCTTGATTGTTACCTTGTTCAATTGCCTGTAATCAATGCACATTCTCATCGGGCCATCCTTCTTTTTCACAAACAGAACCGGTGCACCCCAAGGTCACATACTCGGCCGAATGAACCCCTTATCAAGGAGTTCCTGATGTTGCTCCTTCAATTCTTTCAATTCTGCTGGCCCCATATGATATGGTGGAATAGAGATGGGCTGAGTGCCCGGCACCAGGTCAATACCAAAATCAATATCCCTGTTCGGTGGCATGCCAGGCAAGTCTGCAGGAAATACATCGGGAAAATCCCTCACAACCGGAACAGAATCAATGCTTGGAGTCTCGGCTCCAACATCCCTCACAAATGCTAGGTATAAAAGGCAACCCTTCCCAACCATACGCTGCGCCTTCAAGAATGATATCACTCTACTAGGAATGTAATCAGTCATGCCACACCACTCGATTCGCGGCACATCCGGCATAGCCAAGGTGACGGTCTTAGCATGACAGTCGAGAATAGCACGACATAGAGATAACCACTCCATGCCTAAACAGACCCCCAATAGTTACTACACATGACCGGTGCACACGATCTACAACAACAGTATCGCCCACCGGGGTAGACACATGAACAGATAAAGCAAGAAATTCCCGGGGCGTACCCAAATAATGAGCAAAATATGAGGACACATATGAATAGGTGGAACCAGGATCAAATAATACAGAGGCATCCTTGAGGCAGACTGAAGCAATACCTGTAATGACAGCATCTGAAGCAGTGGCATCTGTCCTGCCTGGAATAGCATAGAATCGAGCCTGGCCACCGCCTGATCGACCTCCCCTTCTAGGGCGACCTCTGGCTGCCTAACCTCCACCCCTAGCTGGCTGGGCGGGTGGTAAGGTAACTGGAGCAAAAGTCGAGGGCTGACCCCTCTGCTGGGATGATCTAGCACCATGATGAGGACACTACCTCCACATGTGGCCCATCTCGCCACACTCATAACAGCTTCCTGGTGCTGGAGAAGAGGAATGAAGGGAACCTCCCGCACCGGAGTGTCTAGCAGGTGCACTCGGCATAGAAGGTCCCTGGGCTGACGGAGCATGAGCTAGAAGGGCACTGAGTGATGACTGGCCCTGCTACAACCCCTAGTAACCACGACCTGCAGATGCCCCACGGTATTCTGGACGGGCTGGCTGGGCAGGCCTGAAGGAACGACCTCTACCGTGCTGAAATTGGCCTCTCGAAGGAGTACCACTGTAACTGCCTGATCTTCGAGGCCTCTTAGCCTCCCTCTCTTCTCGCTCCTGACGGCGAACCGTTTCAATCTCGCGAGCTATATCAACCACCTCCTCGAAGGTAGCGTCTAATACTCTCTCCCTGGTCATGAGAATTCGGAGATGATAGTTAAGGCCATCCACTAACCTCCTAATCCTCTCACGGTCAGTCGGAACCATCCAGACAGCATGATGAGCCAACTCAGAAAACCTCGACTCACACTGCGACACAGTTATATCCCCCTGTCGCAGCCATTCGAACTGTCCACGCAGCTCCTCTCTGCAGGACTGCGGCACATACTTCTCCATGAAAAGAGCAGAGAACTGCTGTCAAGTAAGGGGCGCTACATCAATCGGCCTACGCCTCTCATACGCCTCCCACCAAGTGAAGGCAGCTCCTGTAATCTGAAAGGTGGTGAATGCCACACCACTAGACTCAAGAATCCCGGCTTTCCGGAGCATTCGTTGACACTTGTCAAGAAAACCCTGGGCATCCTAGCTCTCAGCACCACTGAATGACGGAGGCTAGGGTCTGCCAAACCTCTCAAGACGACGCTGCTCATCATCTGTCATAATTTGTACTATGAAAACCTATGCTGGCGCAACCGGCTAGGCTGGAGGTGCCCCCGGCATCTGAGGTTCCTGCACTGCCTGCTCAGGTGTGCGAGCAGCGGGGGTCTGATTGCCTCCCCCGGCCTGTGAAGTAGCTGTGATGGCGCCTCTCGTGAAGACAAGGCCAGCCAATTCAAATACTTTCTCATTTTAAGCAATTAGTTAACAAGAAACAATACAAGCATTGATTAATATCAATCATGCGTGGAAAATGTAGCTAACCATCCCGACTACAGCCCAAACCGGGGTGTCACAAAGTCATGAGCAACTATGGATCCCACCACCAGTCATATATATATATATATATACAACATTTGGCACAATTTTCGATGAGTGTGGAAATAGAAAGAAAATAGAGATACGGGGCTGCGGACGCCAACAGCTACCTCGTAGTCTCTGAATCACTGCCTGGACAGGAGAAATCAGTACTCCGGGGCGGAACCAACAATGCCTGAATCTGCACACATGGTGCAGGGAGTAATGTGAGTACTTCCAACTCAGTGAGTAATAAGCATAAATAACGAAGCATTTAATACATCTTTCGCAAATAGTAAATCAGTAACAAATTCAAGTAAAATCTCCTTTCAGCAAGTAAAAACATGTGAAGTAAAAGAAAGATAGAAAATCGTCCCTCGGGCTCAGTATCATTTAAAACAACGCCCCTCGGGCATAATATCACATGGTACAATATCAGCCCCTCGGGCATATCACATTGTACAACATCAGCCCCTCGGGCATATCACATGGTATAACATCAGCCCCTCGGGCATATCACATGGTATAACATCAGCCCCTCGGGCATATCACATAGAACAGTATCAGCCCCTGGGGCTACCACGTGGAACTATATCAGCCCCTCGGGCTATATTTTCCGTCACAATGGGTACCCTGCGCTCACTGGGGGTGTACAGACTCTAGGAGGGGCCCCTTACGGCCCAAGCGCATATCAAGCCACCTCGTGGCATATATCTAGGCCCTCGTCCTCATATCAATCAAGCCACCTCGTGGCGTATATCAAGTATCTCAGGCCCTCGGCCTCATATCAGTCCCAAGCCACCTCATGGAATATAAAGTATCTCAGGCCCCCGGCCTCATTATAAATCAAAAGCCACCTCGTGGCATAAAAAGTACCTCAGGCCCTCGGCCTCATATCACTCAGTAAAACCTCACATTTGGCCCTCGGCCGCACTCAATCAGAAAAATCATCACATGCCCCTCGGGCATAGTAAAACAGTAGTTCTCAGCCCAAAATATCATTTAAATATCAATCTCAAAGCTGAGTAAAAGTGGCAAAGTTGTAAAACAGTGGAAAAAAGCATGACTGAGTTTCAAGTATAAATCAAATAGTGAGGATACAGGCAATCAGCCCAGATCAAGATGATAACGAGTAAGCTCCAATCAAGTATATAGTAAAATCATCGATCGGAATGGACCAAGTCACAATCCTCAGTAGTAAATGACCCCACGCCCATCATGGAGCGTGTGCCTCACCTCAATATAGCACTACGATGTGCAAATTCGGGGTTTCAAACCCTCAGAACATTATTTACAGTCACTACTCACCTCGAACTAGCTAAATCCCTAGCCCGCGACGCCTTTGCCCTTTGAATTGGCCTCCACGCGCGTCGAATCTATCAAAAAATAGAACGAACACGTCACAATATGCCGAGGGAACAAATCCCAAGCAACACAATCGATAAATACTAAGAAATTCCGAAATTAGCAAGACCCGAACCCCGGGCCCACTTCTCAAACCTTAGAAATTTTCACATCAGCGGGTTCTTTATCTCCCCACGAGTTCAACCATACTAAAATTATCGAAATCCGACATCGGATCGACCTCCACTTCTTTAAATCTAAACTTGAGGATTTTCCACAAATTTTCCAACTTAAATCACCGATTACATACTAGAATGGCAATAGATTTGGGTAATTTGACCAAGATTGAGTTAGGAACACTTCCCCCGATGTTTTCCTTGAAAATCTCCCAAAAATCCCTTCAAGATTAGCTGCAATCCGAGCTCTATAGCTCCAATTATGTTTAAGATGGCAAAAGTCCCCTTTTTCAAGAATTTGTCCTAGAAAATCTCCTTTGGTTATAGTTTTGAGGTTGATTTGCTGTGTTTTAGAGATGGTTCTCTTAGATGGTAACGACAGTGGGTTTTGCATGGTCAATGGGTACTAGTTTCAATTTATAAAGGGGTCAAAAATCGAGACAAAACGCACCAGTCGGGTTTAAAATGCGATCGCATATCTGTCGCATAACAGATATGCGGTCCGCATTTTGGGCGCGACCATCGCAGATTGTAACCCTAGCCTTCATCGCAGTTCAATGTGCGGTATGGTTTGCGGTCCGCATGTTAAGAATGCCACCGCATTTTTTACCGCATTTTTGACATTGGTTTTGGTCTAGAAGTCTGTTTTGGTCTACGGTCTCAGTGTGGTAGATATGCGGTCCGCATTGTAGAAATGCGACCGCATTCCTGACCGCATTCTTAACGTGAATTTTTTCCTAGAAATCTGCCTAGGTTTGCGATTTCATTGTGAGATATGCGATCCGCATTTCAGAAATGCGACCGCATTCTCGACTCTGGTTTTTTGCAAATTTTTCCAACAATGAATTTGTCCGTTTAACCACCCAGAACTCACTCGAGGCCACTGGGACCTCAACCAGACATGCCCACATATTCCATAACATTATTCGAACTTGTTCGAACCTTCGGAACGCTCAAAACAACCTCTCAACACCAAATTCATGACGGATTCAAGCCTAAGAATTTCAAAATCTTCAAAATCACTATTTTGATCTAAACCTAACCAAACCACGTCCGAATGACCTGAAATTTTGCACACACATCCCAAATGACATATCAAAGCTACAGCAACTGTCGGAATTCCATTCCAACCCTCGGATCAAAATCTCGCCTAACAACCGAAAATTGCCAAAATTATAATTTCACCAATTCAACCCTAATTCTACACGGGATCTCAAAAACTAATTCCGATCACACTCCTAAGTCATAAATCACCTCCCGAAACTAACAGATCTGTCGGAACTCACATCCAAGCCCTCTAACTCATAAGTCAACATCCAGTTGACTTTTCCAACTTAAACCTTCTCAAAAGAGACTAAGTGTCTCATCTCTTGCCAAAATCCCTCCAAACGCAAACTACTCAACTCGGGCACATAAAGCACGGATAACAAGGTATAATGAGTCAGAAAATGGAAAGAACAGAAGGGTAACTCATGAGACGACTGGCTGGGTCGTCACATCCAAGAAATCATATCTTCTACCAAGACATTTAACGAGGAAGCAAAAGCCCTTTTGAAAGAAGCAATTCAGGAACAAATGGACCGTTTTATACGTCAGGAACAAACATAAAGAAACATTGATCACTTTTGTCTTAATCTTAATAAGAAAAAGGAATCAAGCGTCTTGGATTCAAATATTCAAACAATCTTTCTTGTTATCGAAATCTAAAAAAATATATATATGGAAATAAATTGCGTCCAATAGGATTCGAACCTATACCAAAGGTTTAGAAGACCTCTGTCCTATTCATTAGACAATGGACGCTTTTCATTCTGATTTTTCTTCGTATTTTAGCTTTTTGTTTGAAAAAAAAAAACAGAAAGAGTCGGATGTGAAAGAATTTTTGGAAATGTATATTCAATGATGTACTAATACTAATAAACTAAATTTGATTTAATGAATAAATTAAAGTATTTAGAATAAATAGATATAGAGCGAGTAGCTGGAATCGAACCCGCATCGTTAGCTTGGAAGGCTAGGGGTTATAGTCGACATCGATTCATTATTTTTAACGTATTTAATTCAAAACCGAACATGAAACTTTGGTTTCATTCGGCTCCTTTATGGAGATGAGTCAATTTATAGATTTAAATGTGAACAAAATTCGAAAAAAAAAAATTTCTACCCATAACATCTATGTCAGCTTTTGGTCTGAATACAGATAAAAACGAATAGCTTTGTAGATGATCCTTCTAGAAGAGGGGGATTCTAACAACCTTTCTAGTTATTTCGTTCTCTATTTCTATTTAATAGGATCTTGAGGAAAAGGATTTTGTTTCCACCGAGCTAAAACAATATGTTGATGTCTCTAATAAACCAAAGTCATCGTTTAATAGCTATTTTGCTTCAATTTCTTCTTTACAAATAAGACATTGAAGATTAAGTTACGATTAGAAATCAATTTTCTATCTTCATCCATGGATCCTTTATTCATACTTATTCAATTGGAAGTATTGATCCAATTCCAGAATTATGTTTCGTAATTTCATAATCCAATTTTTCAATGTCTAAGTGACCCTTGGATACAAATCACGAGAATGTATATTTGTTCTCAAATCTGTCATTGAGAGGAAAAGGATTAAATCCTTTTAAGAAATAAAGTTTTTGATCAGAATACGAATCAAACTGAAGGACCGTTTAACTATTTAAGGGATAATAGAACGAATCACACTTTTACCACTAATCTATACCCGCTACAATCCGATTATTGTATACAAATGCAACTTTTGTCGAACAGGGGAATTGTGATAATCAAGATAGGATAAGATAGGGTCATCACAGAATCATCCAAATTAGAGTGTTGATCTTTTTTCCTGGGGGGATGAGATTCGAAAACGAGTGTTCATTTTAATAACTAAATTACATAATTAAGTTCTATCTTTTCTTTTGCTGGAGGAGTTTTGATAGAGATACGGCTCGTCAAAACCACTAAAATCATAACATAAAATACATTTTGGAATACTCGAAAGCTTCTATTTTTTAGTCCAGCAAGGTGGTAAACATAAAATAAAAAAGCAGAAAGAGAAATGAGACTCTTATTTTGATCGAATTTTCTTTTTTATATATTTTATTTTACTTTTACAAAAATTTTACAAAAAATGGGAATTTTTTCTTGTTGCTTGAATATTAATTATTCAATTAAAATGAAATATTACAACTATAATAGGCATTTTGGTTTTCAAATTCAAATTCGTTGGAACAAAAGAGGCCCGGCTGGGTACTGACCAGACCAAGCCATGAGAATTAGAGGGTCCTTTCGAACAAAATCAAGACAAAGAAAAGAGGTCTTCTTTATTTTTCTTGATATTATTGGCTCTTGCGAGCCCTTCATTTACTTTAGATAAAGAAATAAAGGAAATTGATGATAAAAGTTGTACATATCTATATAATATAGAAAGAAGAAAAGAGAGAAAGAAAGATTCTTTCCTTTATCTTATGTACTATCTCATGTAGTAATTATCTTTTTCAATTGTGAGAGATGGCTGAGTGGACAAAAGCGGCGGATTGCTAATCCGTTGTACGAGTTAATCGTACCGAAGGTTCGAATCCCTCTCTTTCCATTGATGACTTTATTTCTTTTTTTTTTTCAAATTTCGAAATCCTTTGTTCTTATTCTTAGTTAAATGTGTGGAATAGACCAAATCATAAGAAAATTTGAAAATCAAGCAAGGAAAAATCCTTTTTATTTTATTCTTCACGTCCAGGATTACGTCCGGGATCATTAGATAGGAATCCAAAGATGAAGAGAGAAACAAAAAGTATCACTACTGTGTAAACAAAGAGTTTGAGAGTAAGCATTACACAATCT
>MCJB01048228.1:6877-49919 GCA_002018475.1 Nicotiana obtusifolia | reverse complement strand
AAATTATTACATGGACAAGAAACTATGGATCAATTGCTCCATAGTATTAAGGAATATTCTTCCAAACAGAAGGCTGTAATAATTGATGACAGTCCATTAAAGCATATTGCTAGGAAAATAATATATCAGCCTGGAGATGATACAGACGGAAAAATTGAAGAATATTTGCAGACATTAAGGCAAGAATTAAAAGAAAAAATTGCTCAACAAGCAGATAAATCTGACACTTCAATGGCAAGTAATACTGCCGATCAATCTTTATATGAAGATTCACAACCGGAGGAAGAAGTTGATCCGGATACAGTATTAGCTGATGCTGAACAAACAATTCAGCAAGAACAAGAAAATAAAGCTGACGAAGATTTTGCCAGAAGAATGCAAATATTGCAAGGAAAAACGCCAAAATAAATTGGTAGGACCTAATGGTACTATTCACGGACGGATATTAGTCAGTGGGACCCAGCTGTTACTGTATAAACAGTAGCTGTCACTGTTCACTAATGTGTGAACAGTAATTTACTGTGCAGAAATTTTTTTTATTTATAGACATTTCTGCTTTGCTATTGAGGCAGAACGAAATTTTCATTTCTTTTTCTCTTTCTAGTTTTGAGTTCTCTCTATCTCCTCTGTAAAAGTGTAAAACAATTGTAAAGTTTTTAACTTTTATATAAAGAAGAAAGCAGTCCAATTTGGACACAAGGGCGGGGGTTTCAGGTAATTTTTTTTTTTACTTTCTTAAATATTTACAGTTCCGATGGCCGTGCTTATAGCCGGCTAGATATCTATCTATGTTGAGTGCTGTACTGTTTAAATATTCATAAAGATGAACTAGACTCTATTAAAATCAAGAGATTTTGTTATATGAACTTTAAAAGTTTAGTGTTAAAATTCATGGCTTGGTTCTGAGATGGTGGTACAGTCATAATTAAATCTTGGATTTGCCTTAGTGGCTACGTACAGTTGCCCGGTTGAAAAGCCCGTTATTAATCGGTTTAAGGGCTGTTGTAATCCCGGGGAGCCCCTAAAAAGGTATCCTGTACACATGGTCTCAAGATTTAATTATAGACAGGCCCCATGCTTAGGTAAAAGGTTACCATACAGCTGTTAATTTTGATACTAAATTTTTACACAGTTCAAATAATAATTTCCCTTAATTTTGATTCTTGTTTGATGACAAGGATGCTCTCTTGATAAGGTCTTATCACCGTCGAGCGGACTACCGCCGGCACCGATCAGATCCTGTAATTAATATATATATATAATTCAAATATAATATATATATAATTATATATAATATAATTATTATATAATTTATATTTACCGACTCAAAAAAAATAAATAATGAATTTGCCGACTATCTGTATATAAAGATTCTTCTTTAATTACTAAGTTCTTCCTTTAGTAATTTTACTTTGGATGCTTCACTTTGCCTGGGAATTGGTGTGGTAATAATCTATTTGAAGAAGTTCAGTTGAGCGTTAAATTAAAAAAAGACAATTATTTTTATAATTAGAATTTTTTTTTTTTTTTTCAATTCATTAATCCAACTATTTGAATTCGCATCAGTAGGTCTACTAAGAAGGTGATGGAATATCTTATTAAGAAATATTTTGTTTCCAATCACCATCAATTAAAGGCAGAAGATTCCCAACTATCTCTATTGTTTTTCTTTTCCTTTCTTTTTGTTATCCATTAAAAAATAATGTAGATCATATTTAGTACCAATAACAAATTACTACTACATTATTTTCATAAAATGCCAAAAAATACTTTGTTCCTTATTTAATCACTTTCTACTTCAAGAGCTTAACTATTTTTATTTTAAAAAATCTGATTTTTACTCTCGACTTTCGAGATCCTTTAGGGTTCGTAGATGCATTTATCTAATCGATTAGTAAAATCTTAATGTAATCAGAGTTATTATATATGTTTGTAAAGCTTAATCAATTATGTATTTATCCGAATCCAATACAATCTGGTATTTCTACTATAGACCTTTGCGATTTTTTGGATTTATATATGCATTAATCTAGCCGATTAGTAAAATCTCAATTTGTTGCAACATTCATGTGTACTTGTTAGGGCTTAAATAATTATATATTATATGAATTCAATAAAATCCTGTATTTTTTATTCTAGATTTTCGAGAACTTTTTAGGGTTCGTACATGCATTTATCTAATCAATTAGTAAAATCTTAATGTATCCACATCTATACGTGCTTGTTAAGGCTTAATTAATCATATTCTTACCTGAATCTAATAATGCATTAATGTAGCCTATTAGTAAAATCTCAATTTGTTGAAAAAATTATGTGTATTTGTTAGGGCTTAATTAATTCAACATTACACGAATTCAACAAAATCCTATATTTTTTATTCTAGATTTTCGAGAATTTTTTAGGGTTCGTACATGCATTTATCTAATCGATTAGTAAAATTTCAATTTGCTTCCAAAATCCTATGTGATTTTTAGGGTTTCTTAAATTAATTGGGAGGACAAATTTGTCACTCTATCAGGATTTTGCATTACAATTGAGTCTACCAAATATAGAGAAGAAAAAGGAAAGAATATCAGTAATAAACTAAAATAAAACAGAATAGGACACAAACAAAGAGAGAGAGGGAGATTGATCACTGAAACCCTAAAATTTACAGCCTTTTCTCTCTCTCACCTGAGCTTCCTAAAAACCTCGTTTCTTCACATCACTCTTCTTGAATTTTACAACTAATTGTTACTTGTGAATCGTTGCTTTTTTCTACATTTTAATTAATCTCTTTTTGATTTTGTTGATTGTTTTTGTTTTGTTTTGTTTATTTTTTGGTTTTGAATGGCCACGACGCCGGATTCTTCTGCAAATAACTCACCAAGTTCACCGGCCGCGAAAGCTGATGGTGCCACCGCCGGAGCCACCGTCAGCAGTCCACAGTCTCGACGGAGTTTACAAGCACCGTGGGCACAAGTAGTCCGCGGCGGCGGCGGTGAGGTTGAAGCAGCATCAGTATCCAGTCCTCGCTCGCCGTCACCGTTGCCTCCGTCTGCCTTTGTTTCGCCGGAGAAAATTTCTATATCGGATGATTGCTCGGCCGCCCAAAAGTCTTCGCCGGAGAACTCTATTTCCGATGCTTTGCCGGAGAGTTCTGGTAGTAACAACGGCAATGTAGGTCGGCCGAAAAAGCCTGCTTGGAATAAACCCTTAAATGGCGTCGTTGAGACTGTTACTGTTATGGGTGGGGCCCTCTCTTGGCCCGCTCTCTCTGAGTCTACTCGGCCCGGCCAAAAATCATCTGCTGATTCATCAAAACCAATTCCAGATGGATCCACTTCTGTTTCTCAGGTTTTTAATTAACTCAAAGTTTCAATTTTTAGCTCTATCTTCATTTTTTTGGATGTTAAAATATTATAGTATTTGTATTTATGTTGAATATGAATGAATTGAAAGTTGGGGGATTAATTGTGTGTGTATATATGTTTTTGTGAATAGGGTCCAATTATTTCTCAGTTACCTCAAAAACAAGCTAATAGTAATGCAAACACAAATTCAAATGCAAACCCTAGTACCCCTGTTAGACAAAGATCAATGAAACACAGAGGAGGTAGCAGCAGCAGTGGTGGTGCTGGTAGTGGTCCAGGTGGTGGAGGATTTATTAGAACTCCGCGTCCGCCTCCAACTCCACCTCCATTGCCTCCACCATTTCCTGGAATGCCCCCCTATGGGAATCTGATACCACCGCCTCCACCGCCTGTTCTCGAGCCTCATGTAAGAGGTCCAAGGTCTGTTGGAGGATTTCCATCTCAGCCGCATTCAGCAGGTGATCATTCTTCTGCTAGAAATTATGGCAGGAAGGGTGGTAACTTTGGGGGACGACCCCGTGGAGATGGATCTTATCATAATAATCACGGGGGCAGGCATGATCAGGATCGGAGAGACGTTCATATGGCTCCTCCTCAGTTTGGTCCTCCTCATGCAGCGTTCATGCGGCCCCCACCTGCTGGTTCTGGTCCATTTCTTCCACACACCTCTCTGAGACCCTTTCCTGCGCCAATGGGATATGGTAAGTCCGCTTCTCCCTTCTTTAGTAATGTACTTTGCTAAATGTGTCCGATTATGTTTTTGTTTCCTTTCAGATATGACTCAACTCTTTCTTTTTTGATGGTTCAGATATGGGTCAATTCTATTATATTCCATTGAGTCCAGAGTCCTTTAGTAGTGTGCCAATTATCAACCAAGCTCCATCACTACCCCAACCTTTCCCTTTAGTGGATCCAAATTTACCTCCCTCCTTGGTTAATCAGATAGAGTATTACTTCAGGTAATCTTCAAAGCTAAGAATGTGATTCTTTCCCTTTTCTTTTTGCTTCTCTGGTTTTTACAACAACAACAACAACAACAACATACCCAGTATTATCCCACATCTCTGGTTTTTCTTTTAAATAAATTTATTTCTTTCAATTTATGGGGGTCTTTCATGACAATTTTCTGACAAAGTTCCTTTCTGTTTTTGGGGTTGCAGTGATGCTAACCTGGTAAAAGATAACTTTTTGAGGTTAAAAATGGATGAGGAAGGCTGGGTTCCTATTAAATTAATTGCTGAATTTCCTCGAGTAAGTGATCCCTGTTTCTGAAATACATACATATTGGTTGATTGCTGCCTGTCTCTGTGATAATGTGACAGTGTTATTTCTCCTATGTTGATAAGCCGAAGGACCATGTATGTCTTGCTTTCAAGTTACTGGCACACTTTTCGTTTGCTTAAAGACGTGATGTGTGTGAGGATTTACCATAGAACCATGAACTGGCTCTGATTTTCATTTCTTGTATTCTCTTTGATATTCAGCTCGACTTTCTTTGTCGTTTTTCTTTTTCTTTAATTATTTTTTGGAAGCGTATAGCAGCAAGAACTTGGGACCTTGCCAAATCAGTTTACAACGACGCATGCATCTGATTCATGCTGGGAAAGTTTGCTTTCTCATTCCATCAAATGCCCCTGCAAGATCTAATCTGCAAAGATTCTGTGAGCTTTTGGCTTGCATGCCATTATTGACGGTCTCATTTGAACCTGAAAACTTTACAGTTTCCATCAAGCATGGTGCTCTATGTTAGTTCTTCCTGGATTGTCCTTTCAGTTATTATCTTCTTAGTCCAATAAGTGGATTTATACTTTTTTACAAAATTCATCGAATCAATGACATAAGAGATGTCTCATTTGGATTAATGTCACTACTCGTCAACTCTAGGATTGTTGCTAAGTGTTCTGACAAATGTGTTTTGATCATTGCTCCAGCGGTACTATTGTGGATTTATGTATGTTCTAGCTGCCTACTAAATGAATGCTTTGACTTTGAACCATATCCTTCAGGAAAATGGAGGCTTTAGCATGTTCTTGTGCATTTGTCCTTCTCTTCTTTGAGCATAACTTGTGGGGCATGGAATGACTGAAATTACTAGACTCATACCTCTGTAAATAACTCTGATCATTTTTTTGGATTTTGGCAGCTCCCTGCTTCTAGCTTAATCTCTTTTGTATTAGAGCTGAGTTAATCTTTCCTTTATAATCTCTTTTGTGATTTCTGCATCTGCTTGATGCCATCTAAGAAATCTACTTCATAAAAATTAAGAAAAACTGAATTGCTAGATGCTTAATTTCTCTAACCCATTGTAATTAGTAGATGATAATTTTTCTAATCCATTTTAAAAAGTTCTTGTTCCTCTGATTGGTGAGCGAATACACAAGTTTCTTTCTCCACTTAAAGGGAGTGATATCTTGCCAAAGCATCTATGCAGTCTCATATTTTGTTTTCTACGTATATGCTGTAGCTTCTAGTCAATTGTTTCATGTTGGTTTACTTTTGATGTTTATTAGCATAGTTTCTGTTTGCTGGTGGATGCTATTGCAGTTGACAGAAGTAAACTTTGTCGAAGCGAAAAACGAGATCAGAGTTCCATTTCAGACTTTCTTTTGTTCATTTTATTTTATTTTTGTGCCCTTACGGGAACTCAAGGATAGAAAACTGGAACTCGTTTCTCTTATCTTTTCTACTCCATTTTAAATCCGTATATAAATTTATATTTTGGAATTTTTTTTTCTGAATTCTGAAATTTTCACTGACCTAGGATCTCGACTGTTCTTGTCAAAAACGTTTGCCCAAGCATTTTGTCTATCCAAACTTTGTTACAAAAAAGGCTTATATACCTAAGTCAATAATTTGGGCCTTTGTCCATGTGGATTTTTGCAACTTTTGTTGTATCTTTAAATATTGGAATTATTCAAATAAGGTTTTGGGTAATCTCTTATACTAGTGATCATATTATGAAATCCCTCTTTTCTGTGAGAAGAAGTGTATGTTTTATAAATCCTTAAACCATTGCCCCAAGGGTGAAAATTGCTATATATTGAGTATTGATGATGGTAGTACGATAGATCTAAATGTCTTTTTTATTACCTTGAGATTTGCAATTTTGTTTTTTTGTAGAGGGGCTTTATCATATCTGATCTACTGTAATCTGCAAATGCCATTATGTACTATGTTACTTGGACTATTTATTTGCCTGACACATCCATTACGAGAAGGGATGGCAATGCTATAGTTACTTCCTATGATTTTGCAAAATACAGAAAGAAAAAAAACGTACTAAACATCAGTGGCGGAGCCAGATATGGGGATTTAAAAAAAAAAAATAGAATGTCACATGTGGGATTTAAACCTGTGATCTAAAGCAATGACTAAGCTCCCTTTGCCACTTCACAAAACCTTCCTTATAGCAAGGGTAATCAACTTGTATATAGCCCAAAAAATTCGTTATTACCCTATTTCCACTGTATAATTTTCAACTGAGGGGATTCACTTCCCCAACTTAGCTCTGCCGCTGCTGGAAATGCCCATGTGCACCATACTTGTATTGTGATTGTTATATTTTGTGTGCTCTGGTATGTGCTTTTACAATATAGTAATACTTCATGTTTGATTGTTATTGCCCCATAGACGAATCAAGGTTTTGCTCTATGGTCTGCTTTTGCAGGTTAAGAGTTTGACAGATAAAGTCCAGTTTGATAATATCCAGTTTATTTCGTATTGTTTGGCGACTTCAATTCTTGTAGAAGTGCAGGTAATAGATCAGTTAAAACTTCGCTTGCCTTGATATATTATCTTCAAAAGCTTTTAATGCAGTTTGATAATATTAGATGGCACTGCCTCTGTATTTTCAACATGTTGTATCATCAGTTGAGAATTTTATCTTATACGGCAGTCTGTCTGTTTATCCTGCTCCTGTTTCCACCGTTAGACCCCATGATATAAGTATGCATGAAGGTTGCTAAAGTTATTGGTTATTGAACTGCCTGTCTGAGTTCAAGGACTGTTGTCATATTCCTTATCCAAAAGATGATGGTGACAAGCTTTTTAGTAATTATTCATAGAGAACTGGATTATTTTCTTCTTGTCTTTTGAAAGCTTTTTCATGAACTAAGAGGATCATATCTATCACGGTTAATAAAGGGTAAGATATGTGAGACTCGAGAATCCTAAAGTCCTTTTCCTTCAATAACCTTATTTCTCGTGTTGTTTTGTTTTGTAAGGGTGCTGCGGTTCATACAGCATAATTTTGAACCACTAGATTCTCATTGATTTTTGGTTCTGCACTAACTGTTCCACTCCTGCTGCATCGACAGATGGTGTTCTAACCTGTTACTGGAAGTAATCTTGATAGGATTTCTTATTTCCAGGATGAGAAGATAAGGAGACGGGATGATTGGAGGAAATGGACGCATACTTCTTCCCCTCTTGCAGCTGATTCAGGTTCTTCAGCACCTTTTGCATCAACAGATGGTGCTCTAACAACTTCCTTGCAGAATGTCTCTTTGAATGAATCAGCTACAAATAGTAGTGGTGCTACAGAAGCGACCAATGCTCAAATGGATGTGCCTGTCGGTGGCTTATCAGACGAATCGGCTAATCAATCGACACTGGCTCAAGAAGGCAGCGCTGAAGAAATTTCTTCCGGCCACGCATGAAACAATGGTGTTGATTTTGCGTATTTTGCAATGAGTGCCGGACTCTGTCTTGCATACTGATTCAATTACCAAAGGTGTATTTGGAAGGTTATACATACATCATTGCTGCCCCTGGTGGAGTCATATTTTTGCAGTTTTTGAGGTGAGTGCAAGAGTTAAAAACTAATGTGTAAGTTATCTGGTATAGAGAGCGGTACGACAGTGGAGATTAAAAGGATATACAGTTGATAGGCTTGAAACTTTTGAGTTGTTTGGCTCGTCACTTGCATTGTTGATGCAGGGCGAATTCGGATTTTGAGCCTAAGGAGAACTTTTTTGGGTTGAAATTTACCTCCATTTTAGAGGAAAGATTCTGAATATGTAGAAAGTTTATTGCTTGGCTGGTAAAGAGGGCGATTGAGCCCTGCTGATTTTGTTATACTTTTCTAGGCATATTGATTGTTACATTATTTTGTTTTATCCTAATTTTTTTTTCGTGCTTTTATTTTGTTTCCTTTTCTTTTTGCACCTCACAATAGTTGGTTAAGCGTAAATCATTATGTGGTAGACTTACAGCTAAAATTTCCTAAAAGTACTGGTGAGAAAAACTAACCATAAATTTACACTTATACTATACAAAATATTTTAAGTAATAAGTTTCCTCTTCGTTATATTTCGGGTATATATCTACCCTTGCCATTAGCAAGTTGTCTTTGTATTTGCCTTCAACTTTAATGGAGCTCTAGCTTGAGTAGATCGACTCCACATGTTAAACTAATTTGTGAAAAGGAGTTCAAATTTATCTGTCTACGTTAGATTATTGGGTTATAATTATTCTTTGTTATACTTCAGGTTGGAGTTCAGGTCTAGAGCAAGTACAAAACAACGATATAAATGACCTTAAAGTATAACGGAGGGTAAATTTAAGATATTTCGTAGAGTATTTTGGACCCTTTTACCTGTAAAATTTTGAACCTTTGGAGCTGATATATGTAGAGCAGATTAAGGTGATGCGATTTACTGCCTACCCCAAGAAGGCACTGAGACTAATTACAGAACCAATCTAATTATTGAGAGTTACTTTGTGGTAGTCAACAATTCAATCAGGTCGCCATGAGTAGGACTTCGGCCATAATATAATCGACAAATCTAAGATTCTATCTCCTCTTTTTTTTCTCCACTCGTTCAACCGAATTTGAATACGTAATACTAAGGACTCAATCGTATGAATATGTAAAATACAGGATTTCCAATCTTAACAGAATAAGAATAAAGGCTGTTGCTTTAAGAAACAAGACAGTTTGAGAACAATGAGTTGGAGAAATAATAATGACATTTGAAGAACCTCTGGGTATGTGGACCTGTTTTTTGCTTTAGGAATATCATCCAAAAAGTTCATAAGCATCTCAAGACCTTCATATAGGAGCTGCCTCTCTCTGCCTATACTCTTTTTCAAAGAAAAATTAATAATGGTTTAAAAAGTTGCTTTACAATAGGACCCTTTATACTTCTACCTTTGTCCCAAAATGGGTCCAGATATCCAATAATCAAAAAAATAAAATAAAAATTACTTATATCATTCGGTGTTGGAACTCAAACTCGACTAATTTGAATTCGCGTTGCACTATGGGATTTCGGTATTCCCTACCAAAGAGAATCCTATTAATAGGGGCTCGAACTGAAATCTTAAATTAAGGATAAAAGAACCTTTCCATTTCACCAAAGTTTAGGTTAAGCTCATCAACTATCTTGTAGAGGTCTTAAGGAGGAAAAGAAGAGCTTATTATTTCTTAGTTCTTTTTATTTCTTTGAACTTATCATGACGTGGCAAAAAGCAGGGAAACAAAGTAATTAAGAAATTGGAAACTTCACGAAATACAGTATAAATAAAAAACAATGAGGAAGCCTTCAACAAGCATCCGTTATCGTCCAGCGGTTAGGATATCTGGCTTTCACCCAGGAGACCCGGGTTCGATTCCCGGTAACGGAATTTTTAACCCTTTTAATCTCCTTTTTTCTGGTACATATTTCTACTAAAAGCAAAACCATTGGAATACCTACATTGCAACAGTGGCGGATTCACCCCCTAAGAAGTGGTGACATTTTTTTATATACTTATGTTTAAATTTTTTTAAATTAGGTTAAATATCTGATTCTGCCTTCCGCAGCTGTAAACTAGACAAAGAAATCATGGCTGGTGGATCTTTTCGAAAGCTTTTCTCATGTGTAAAATTCAAGTTGGAATTTATCTTTAACCTTGTCCGACTTTCCCTTTTCTATGTGCTTTTTGTTTTCTTTTGTCCTAGTGATTTTCTTTTTCGGTTACCCCCAATATTCTATTTGTCATTTTATTATTTTTTATATTTTTTTCTCTATTCTATTATTTTATATGTGTTCTCTAGCAAGAACACTCAAAAAAGAGACTCCAAACCTTTAACATTATATAGAAAGCATTCCTCTTAATCTTAAAGTTATGGGTTTTTGGCTTTCAAATCCGAAAAAGTTGGATCTTAATGAAAATTTTGGATTGAGATAAAAAAATAATTCATTTTTTATTATATCATAAAAATTTGTGTTATTCTATAATTATTAAATATAATTTAAATCTCTTTACTTTTAAATTATAATGAAAGTTTCATAAGCATTGCTTAAAAAATATGAGATTTATGATATTGTTTTTTTGGAACTTGTAGTTAATTTAATTTTATACTTACGGGTATAATTTATCTATTGAAGATATTTTTTTATTTTTTATTTTATTTTGATTGATGTAATTCCCTTATTGAAGTTATTATGTTACTTGTGTAAATTTACTAATATACAGAAAATGATGTAATTTTCTAGTAAAAATATTAATTTTACTTGTGTTGTTATAATAAAGGTGTGATTCTGTATTTAAACTACTAATTACATTTGTTTTTCTATATTCGAGATGTCATTTTTATATTTACAAATAAAATACCTATTAGGTTGACCCGAATAAACTCAACAAAATCGAATAAACATTCCTAACAAATTCTGTATTAATCATTATAAGGTATATATTAAAGAAAATTATGCCACCAATCACCTTCAAATCCTAAATTCGCTTTTGCTTACACACCTAAATGTGACAATAGACTGCTACTATTTATATAATAGTTTATAGTTTATTTATGCTACTTCTCTCAATGGAAACTACAAAGATGAGCAATTGGTGGGGTTATCATTGTGGGAAATATTCCATTATCTTTACTGATTAAAGATGCTAATTAAACACTATCTTGAATGTACATGTCTTTGGAAAGTGTTCTTTTGTTTTGCCATGTTTCTTTATCAGTATCTTGAAAGCACATGTCTTTAGAAAGTGTTCCCCTTGCTTCCCCAGTTAATGTGCTCTTTGTTTGGGTTTGTTGCCTAACTTTTAGTGTGTCAAATGCTCATGTCTATGTTTCTGTCATATTTCCCTCAAGAAATAACATGGAAAAAAAGGGGTATTATGGCGTGCACTGCTTGTATAGGACATGATTTTCAATACGCTACAACACTAGGCATTTGAAGAGAAATCACGGAGCAACGGTAAAATTGTATTCGTATGACCTATAGTTTACGAGTTCGAGGCGTGGAAATAGCCACTAATGTTTGCATTAGAGTAGACTGTCTACATCACACTACTTGGAGTGCACCCTTTCTCGGTCCATGCGTGAACGCGAGATGCATTGTGCACCGGAATTTTTTTTTTTTTTTTTTTTACAACACTAGCTGGGTATATAGAAGTAAGCTGGGATAGAGCAAGAGTTTAGGTTATGGGTTCGGCTAAATCCAATAACTTATCCCATCATATACTTATCTTAAAATATTTATTGAATATAACAATAACAAATCCAGCTTAATCCCATACGTGGGGTCTAGGGAGGGTAGTGTGAACGCAGCCTTACCTTTACTTTATAAAGGCAAAAATACTGTTTTTGATAGACCCTCGACTATTTAATAATATGTATAATTTATTAATTTAAAAATCAATAATGTGAAAGTATTAGAATTCCGAACCTTTAAATATTAGTAATATAAGAAAAGTGATGACCAACTGCTTAAAGTGAGTGTCGCCTTGAAACTCTAATGATTCACATGGAGCACTCAAGTTTGTTAATAATTGTTATTGACCCACCAAATTAAAGTAAAGGCAGCTAAAGTACTTCTTGTGCTTTATACGACTTTTAAGTTTCTCCTTTTCTTTTTGTCATTATTTTTTATACCTGCTAATAATCACAAGTTCTTGCTAATTAAAAGGCAGTCATGACTTATTAATTATCACTTAAAAAAAGTTTACAGGTTTTAGCTAGTTTTACTAGTATGTTCTTTCTAATAATAATTTCATCTGTGTAAGTTTGCGCATATTATTAATCTCGAACTTAGATAAAGAAGAAAGATTGACGTAAACTAATAGCTCAATTAATTATGAGGAATCCTCATAATACATGATATATTGAGCCCAAATGGAGCGATATTATTAGCTTAGATTCATAAAATCGATCCTAATTTGCTTGCGATTGAGACATAATTATTGATGTTGTATGTTCTTGCTAATAATCACATGCATGTGCATTTAAAAGCCATGCAGAAACAAGTTTCGTTACATCTACTACTTAATTTCAAAATACTTAGGTTTATTCGAGCCCCATCTCAGATTCCCATTAAGATTATGAAAAAATTAAAATAATAAAAACAACACTTAAATTGTTAGGGAAATCTTTCCATCTAAAAGGCATGGGTAGTTCAGTTTTATACTTCTTTACAAATATATATACACACCAATGGCAGATCCACGTATAGGAGAGTGGGTCTGAAGCACCCATTAGATGCTTATGAGTTCATATGTTATATTGATTATTTGATACAATATGATATAAGTTGTTCATGAATCACCCATGACATTGAATAGACTTCTAGTGCATTGGCTTAAGAGGATTGACAAATGAATGCTAAAACAGCTCCAAATGGAATAGCTAGTAATAATCTTTCCATTTGGAACTTTTGATTTATTTGTTTATATGCATTTATCAAGTGAAATGCAATTATTCGCAAGATTTATTTTTAGCTAAAGTAATATTATAAAAAAATTGATAAATTTGCCTTTAAAATTGAAGTGCCTACCCCTTCTTTAGACTTCTAAACTTCTTTAAAAGTCCGGTTCTTCTCTCATTTCACATGTTGCGACTCACAGTTGAGGCAGACTCACCCGGAGAGTGGTGATAGGATTTGAATTTAATGGGTTGTACTTTTAAGATTTTCAGTATTGAACTTGTAATAATCTTAAAATTATGAATTCTGATATAATATTTGTTGAGATTTTAATAAATATTTAATATATATATCGATACTTTGTATCAAAAGTTATGGTTTCTGATGAACGCGTAGCTGGTAAACTACATCCGCCCCTAATTGTCGGAGCATCCATTGACTTGAAATTCTGGATCCGCCACTGATACACACACTGTACCTTTATGACTTCAACATAATAAAGATTATATATTACACACTAGTTACCAGTCGCCACTACAACGACGGCCACCACCTACGGCCTACCGCCACCGCCACCACCACTACTACAACTCCACTGTCTTAGTGGTGTGTTTGGATAAGCATTTAAGTGCATTATAGTGGTTATAATATATAACCCGTGGCAGCTGATTGACGGGCGTTTTTCCAGTGCGCACACGTTTGAATGCACCAAACAAAGCTTAACAGACCACACTTCATTCCACTGCTTAGCTATTTATACATATTATATAGCCTTACCGTGATCAAGATTTCTTAAAAAGATCTTCGTTTGCAACAAAATGAAAGACATTTCTCTGGTTTTCTGCCTCTATTTACTCCTCGTCTCTTTTTTTAGAGAATCCAATGCAGTTTCTCAAGTACAAAACAATGGTGTATATATTGTTTACATGGGTGCTGCTGATGCATCCAACGATGGCATTAAAAATAATCAAGCAGAACTTATGAGCTCTTTAATCAGAAGGTTAGTTTATATTTATATATTTATACCCCATTTATTCCATTTTATATGATTACTACTATTTTCTTTTTAGTCTGACAATCATAAAAATATCATGACATATTTAAAAACATAGTATCATTACTTTCTAGACTTTTAGTATGTCAGAAAAGTCTTTCTATTTTGACAAATCAAACACCGCCAAATAAAATAAAACGGAGGGAGTATGATATGACACATGAACTGAATTTGTAGTCAGGTTATTGAACTAAATTGGTGCTAACGTCAGTCTTTAATTTCTGTTAGGAAAAAAGATGCTATTGTACACAGCTACAAGAATGGTTTCTCAGGATTTGCGGCGCGTTTATCAGAAGCTGAGGTGAACTCCATTGCTCAAAAACCTGGAGTCATCTCTGTATTCCCTGATCCAATATTGAATCTCCACACAACACGTTCATGGGATTTTTTACAATATCAAACTGATGTAGAAATAAGTTCTGGTCCGCTTTCTGGTTCTGATTCATCACCAAAAGGAGCTGACACCATAATTGGTATCTTGGATACAGGTAAAACATTTATAAATTTCCAATGACAGTACAAAATTTTAGTACACGCTAGTTAAGCATTCTGAATATTTTTTTTGATAAAAATTTCCACAATCTTATTCAGGAATATGGCCTGAATCAGAGAGTTTTAGTGACAATGATATGAGTGCAGTCCCCTCCCAGTGGAAAGGAACTTGCATGGAAAGTCATGATTTTAGCTCTTCCAAATGCAACAAGTAACTTTCTCCTCCTATTCCTGGCCATATATTTCATTTTATATGTCAGTGTTTGACTAAGCACGATGTTTAAGGAAGTAAAAAGGGTAGTCCGGTGCATTAAGCTCTCGGTATGCGCGGGGTTCAAGAAAGGTCCGGACCACAAGGGTCTATTGTATGTACGCAGCCTTACCTTACGTTTTTGCAAGAGGCTGTTTTTATGGCTCGAATTTGTGACTTCCTGGCCGCCACGTAAGGAAGTAAGAAAGATATAAAGTACCTTTAGAAGTTGTGGTGTTTAATATATGGCATGATAAGGGTAAAGTATAGTTTGCAGTCTCAAACTGCAAACTACATTTATGTTTTTTTTTCTGAAATTGCTGAATTGTTGAGACTGCAAAAAATATGTTCTGTTTAAATAACTGATTAAAACATATATCTTTTACTATATATGTGATCATTGTAATTTTCTATTAGGAAGCTAGTTGGTGCAAGATTTTATGATGACTCTGGTGTGGACAACAGAAAACCTTCTGGCTCAGTTAGGGACCAAAACGGACATGGAACTCATGTTGCATCTACAGCAGCTGGGAATCCAATTTCAGGAGCATCTTATTATGGCCTAGCGGCTGGGACCGCGAAGGGTGGGTCCCCGAGTTCAAGGATAGCCATGTATCGTGTCTGCACGAGTGATGGATGCCGCGGATCAGCTATAATGAAAGCATTTGATGATGCCATTGCAGATGGAGTTGATGTTTTATCACTATCACTTGGTTCATCATCTGGACTTGAACCTGAATTTTCGAATGATCCTATTGCTATTGGAGCATTTCATGCTGTTGAAAAGGGAATACTAGTTGTTTGTTCTGCTGGAAATGATGGACCTAGCGCGAAAAGTGTTGTCAATGTTGCTCCTTGGATTCTCACAGTTGCAGCTACTACTATTGACCGTGACTTCGAAACTGATATTGTCTTAGGCGGGAACAAGTTGATTAAGGTAAAAACTACAAATGTTAAAACTAACTATCAATCCTGTGTGCTGTTTTTGCATGTTTTAAGCCAGAGAAAACTGTCAAAGTTAAGTACTGAAATACTACCTAGTAATCTTGTTTGAGTTACAGGGAGGGGGCATAAGTTTTGGTAATTTGACAAATTCTGCAGTATACCCGTTGATTAGTGGAGATTTAGCCAAATCAGAAGATAATGATATTTCTGAGAAAAATGCAAGGTAATTTGAAGAACATAAAACATTAGGATCACATCATTTTGATGTCTTTCTCAAAGAAATCGAAATAGTGTATACATGTAACTAACTAACAGATGTGGTTCAGGAGTTGTTTTCCGGATTCATTAAATGAAAAGAAAGTCAAGGGGAAAATTGTTCTTTGTGATAATCGGGACGGAGGTTATTCACCTAGTGATAAGCTAGAAGAAGTGAAGAGCAAAGGCGGCATTGGATTTATACTAGTAGATGACAATGCAAGAACAGTAGCACCAAAATTCAAATCCTTTCCCGCGGCTGTTGTAGCCGTAAAAGATGGCAATGAGATCCTCTCCTACATTAACTCAACAAGGTAATGAAATCACTTTTAAGTTTCCAATAGTTAGCTATTCTGAATCTCATATATTGGATACTGCACATTTGAATAAAAGATTCTTTAAAACTTATAGGAATCCAGTTGCATCAATTCTACCAACTGTTTCAAAAACCAAGTACAAACCAGCTCCTGTTGTGGCTTACTTCTCATCAAGGGGTCCTGCATACAACACTCATAACCTCCTTAAAGTAAAGACACTACCTTTTTCCTTTCTTATGTTATGGTCTAATGGTATAACAGAAAAAAAAATTAGCTGACCGGATTTGAGTTTGTACTTGCAGCCAGATATTACAGCACCAGGGGTTGCCATTCTCGCGGCGTGGCCTGGAAATGACACAAAAGAGGCTGTCTTTGGACAGGAACCACCACTTTTCAACATACTCTCAGGGACTTCAATGTCCTGTCCTCATATTTCTGGTATTGCCGCGATAGTCAAGGCGCAAAATCCTTCTTGGAGTCCTTCAGCAATCAAGTCAGCTATTATGACCACAGGTAAGAAATCTAATTCACCTTCTTCATTTTTTGGGTATACTGACTCATGTCAAGTCGTGAATATGATACGGCCTTCCCCAGACCCCACACATAGCAGGAGCTTAATGCACCAAGCTACCTTTTATACTGACTAGTGTTAAGCTTTGTCTTTACAGCTATACAGACTAACAATTTGAAGGCTCCAATCACAACAAATTCTGGATCCATTGCAACACCATACGATATTGGAGCCGGAGAAGCAAGCCCTTCAGGGGCAATCAATCCAGGATTGGTCTACGAGACTTACGCTGCAGACTACTTGCAGTTCCTATGCTCAATCGGCTATGACACAATAAAGATAAAACTCATCTCAAAAACAGTTCCTGATGATTTTTCATGTCCCACCAACTCAAGTTCTGAATCAATCTCACAAATGAATTACCCATCCATAGCTGTTTCAAATATCAAAGAAAATGAAACCAAGAAAGTAACCAGAATGGTAACTAATGTTGCAGAAGAAGAAGCAACATACACTGCAATTATAAAGGCGCCAGCTGGATTGGAAGTCCAAGTGATTCCAAATAAATTGGTATTTACAAATAATAGCAAGAAGTTGAGCTATGAAGTGTCTTTCAGAGCTTCATCTAAACCACAGGGAGACTTATTCGGATCAATTACATGGATAAATGGTAAATACAAAGTTCGAAGTCCATTCGTTGTAACCACTTATAAGGTGTCTGATAACACTCCCAGGCCTGCAGATCGCCGATCAAAGTAGTCTAGAAAGTTTGTATGTACTGTTATACTCCATGGATACAACCATATTACTACCACATCATGTACATGCTTAAACTAGAAAAAAAAAGAAAGAAATAAAGATCAGGGATTACACACATGTGCAGTAAGCGAGAAAATAAAATATAATTGATCAATCATTCGGCAACAAATACCATTGTATTACTACCCATCTGTTGTAATTCATGTATAATTGTGCGCGAACCAAATGATTAGGATAGTACATAGGGTGGGCTGGTAGTCTTCTTCTCCTTGCAGTATACAACTAAAATCATTTTTTTAATGAATGGTAATGATTCTAGAAGTGATGAGACCATCCAACTATGCATTTCGGCATGCAAATCTAGCATAGGAACCTACTTAAATGTTGGACAAGAAACTGATGAACTAACAGTCTGTATGCTTTTTCTGTATGAAAGCTATCCCAGAAAACATAATCAGAACCACTGGAATATGCGAATGTGCAAAACTCTGTAACTTCTATTTCCTTGTTCCACAGCATCCCTTGTTTGCAATCTTGAATCCTGCACAACTATATAAAGATAAGGGATGGAAAATCTTGTCCATTCTTAACTTTTTTAAGAAAAAGTCAGACATATTTTTACCATATTTTTGAGGGTTGTAGATGACATCAAGTGTAGGATTGTATATATCTACATACACCATTCTTGAATCACGAAGTTTGTTTCCCAGAGAGCTCAACTCAGCTGCCAGCTTGCAGTTGAGCAATTGTGCCGCTTGGTTCAAATAATCAACACATGCCCTTTCTTTTCCTCCTCTCAATGTTCTTTGTGATGGCAAACATCCGATTGGTGGTATGCAAACATCCGACGTGCCCCTAGCCCATATAAATCCTTCAAAGTTATGAAAAGAGATCACATATTTAGTCTTGTATATTCCCATGAATTCAGATTAAGTTAAAATGTTATATTACCTGTACAAAACTAGAAGCAAAGTTGGGCAAATCAGTGTATGATGAAGCATCATAGTAGGATTTTCGAAGAGGCGTACTAAGTATGTGTTGATAATGTCATTGCTTCCTGTGGCCTATATGAATAGACTGTTGGCTAAGATCTTATTCTTCCTATCCTCTCCTACTGTCTCTTTAAGCTTTACTATGTACTCTTAGAGCATGGAGGAATTATGAAACACACAAGCACTAGTATTAGAATCAAAAACTCAATTTTTGTTGGGAACATGAGGACATCCTGCTAAGTAAAATGCTTGGTTGGCACAACATTGATTCCACCTCTAGTTGATTTAATGTTTTCTTTATCACAAGGCACATTATAGAAAGGCGAATACTGTATCTTGTAGACAAAGTTAACTAACTGGGAATGCAGGACAGATCTTGCTGCTGTCAAGGCTAAATTACATGTTAATTTGCACATGGCTCACCATAAGCGTTCTTCGAATAAAACAGATAACAAACATTGCATTGATTAGTGGCAATTTAGCCAATGCATTTTGGATCCGTTGAAACACCATACAACATCGGAGCCAAAGAAGCAAGCCCTGTTAAATTATTTAAGCATTACCAACTTTATTTGAAGATTTTTTGGTAGAGAATTCTAGAGTAAGAAGTCTTCTGGATAATGCAAAGATAAAAAAATCTAGGAGAAAAATCTAGAGAAGATTTATCTAGATAAAATTCTAGAATTAGGTAGTTGGAAGAAAATTCTAGGTTAGGGACTAATTTATAAATATAGAGGGACTTGTATAATAAATTTTATTTGCTAGTTAGTCCCTAGAAAACTAGTTTAAATAGGAGGCAATTCATTTGCCAAACCATCCAAGCAAAAAAAAAAGAAAACAAAGTGAGAAAAATAGGAGAGTGAGAGCAAAAATAAGAGTGTAGCAACAAATAAGTTGCTAAGTGTGAGTAAGGAAAAAAATTGTGAGAAAAATATTTGTAAGATTAAAGTTGTTCTTGAGTTTTAATAATAAAACTCTCAAGTTCTGAGCAACCGATTGTGTTCAACAATTGGTGTCAGAGCTAGGTTGATCAAGAGCGGCCGTAATTCAAGAAAAGGTCTTTCAGCAACAACTCACTAGCTCAAGTCTATGGCGGATTTTTCAAGTTCCCTCAATAGCGTTGAGAAGCTCAATGCTAGCAACTATGGTTCGTGGAGCACAAGGATGAAATATTATTTCATCGGTCAGGAGCATGGGAAATCGTTGGTGGCTCAGATGCTGAGGCACCAAAAGATGTTGAAGCAGCAAAAAACTGGAATGTCAAGGCTGGAAAGGCTATGTATGCTCTCACGGTCTCGGTGGATGATGAGTTCTTGCAGCGAATCAAGAACGCCAAAACTCCCAAAGAAGCTTGGGATATGTTGGCAACAATATTTACAAAGAAAAATGATGCGAGATTACAAAGGCTTGAAAATGAGCTTTTGTCGATTTCGCAACGGGATATATCCATCAACCAATATTTCACAAAAGGTTAAATCTTTGTGTGATGAGATATCGAAGTTGGATCCTAAAAATGCTATCAAGAAAGCAAGAATGAAGAGAATTATCATTCATGGCCTAAAGCCGGAATATAAAGGGATCATCACAACCACACGTGGATGGGCCACCAAACCAACTTTATCAGAGTTAGAAAATTTATTGGTCAACGAAGAAGACTTGGAGAAGCCATTATCAAGTCTTAATATAAAGGGTGAAGAAAGTGCGCTCTTTAATAAAGGGAAAAAATATAACGGTCGAGGTAGAAGAGGCAGTAAACCATTCAACAGGCAAGGTTACCAAAGACATGGTGGAGAGAGAAGCTCTCAACCAGGGGGAGAACGAAGCCGACGACCCGACAAGCGTGCAAACCAAGGCGCTAACAATCGACAAGATGGCAAGTGCTACACCTATGGAAAGAAGGGACACTACGCTCGAGATTGCTGGTACAAGAAAGCTGAAGGTAATAGCCACCCATATCCAAAATAAGGAATACGAGGAAGAAGTTTTGGATTTGGAGACCTCTTACGCGGTTGATGAAAGCACGATACAAGAAAACTCATGCGCCAAGCACTCTGTCGAGACAACAACAGAATTAGCACTTGCAACTGTAAGTGAAAAGTTAGTCGATTATGAACATGATTGGATTGTTGATTCTGGGTGCTCCAATCATATGACCGGTGGCGAGAAGAAGTTATCGGACATAAGCGAATATAAAGGCGGATGAGTAGTGGTGACCACAAATAATTCAAGAATGCATATAACTCACATTGGCAAGACATTGTTCGTGCCTCGTTCAAGCTCAAGACAAATACAACTTCAGAATGTCTACCACGTTCCAGGTATGAAGAAGAATCTTTTGTCTGTATCGCAACTAATATCTTCGGGCAACTACATCGTTTTCGGGCCGGACGATATGAAGATATACCTAAACCTAAAAGTTACAAGTCCACCAATGATGCAAGGTAAAAGAGTAGAGTCTATCTACGTGATGTCAGCAGAAACAGCCTACGTAGACAAGACTTGGAGTAATGAGACTGCTGACCTATGGCATGCACGTCTTGGGCACGTGAGTTATAGTAAATTGAAGATCATGATGCTGCAGTTTAAGTTAAAAGGTCTCCCCAAACTCGAGATCAGAGGAGACACTGTTTGTGCTGGATGCCAGTACGGGAAAGCACATCAACTGCCCTATCAAGAATCCAAATATCAAGCCAAGGAGCCATTGGAGCTGGTACACTCAGACGTACTTGGCCCAATTAAGCAACCTTCCATCAGCGGTTACCGATATATGGTAACATTCATCGATGACTTCTCTAGGTATGTGTAGGTATATTTCTTGAAGGAGAAGTCTGAAGTATTTGAAAAGTTTAAGGAGTTCCAACATACGGTGGAGGATGATATTGGAAAGAAAATCAGATGTCTTCGTACTGATAATGGGGGAGAGTACACGTCACACGAGTTCAACAATTACCTCAAAGAGCATAAGATAAGGCGGCAATTGACGTGTCCAAACACCCCACAGCAGAATGGAGTAGCAGAACAGAAGAATAGACATCTGGCAGAGATATACAGAAGTATGCTCCACAGTATGAATGTACCAGCAAGATTTTGGGCAGAATGCATGAAGACCGTTGCTCAGATCACCAACCGGCTGCCGCAAACCCCCGAGGAGTTTCAAGAAGAATCCCATGAAGTCGAGCAACTTCAACTGAGAAGGTCTATGCGACAAAAATTTCCAAATCCTAAATATATAAATGCTGCACTTGCTGAGGTCGAGAATATCAATGAAACTACTACCTTCAAAGAAGCTTCGAAGAGCAATGAATGGAGAAAGGCAATGGAGGAGGAAATTTTCGCCCTAAAGCAAAATCAGACTTGGGACTTAGTGGAAAAGCCTAAGGATGTAAAACTCATATCATGCAAATGGGTTTATAAACTAAAAAGACGACCTGACAGATCTATTGATCGGTACAAGGCTCGACTGGTAGCTCAGGGATTCTCTCAAGAGTATGGGCTAGACTATGACGAGACATTTAGCCCTGTGGCAAAACTTACTATAGTTCGTGTATTACTAGCTCTGGCAGCTAGTAAGTCTTGGACTCTTTGGTAGATGGATGTGAAGAATGCATTCCTTCATGGGGAGTTGGACCGGGAGATATACATGGATCAACCACAAGGCTTTGTAAACAAAAATACTTCGCATTATGTCTGCAAGCTAAGGAAGGCACTGTATGGTTTGAAGCAAGCTCCTCGAGCATGATATGGAAAAATTGCTGAGTTCTTAGTTCGAAGCGGATATCAAGTGGCACCAGTAGACTCAAGCCTATTTGTAAAAGCTCGTGAAGGAAAACTATCCATCATACTAGTCTACGTGGATGACTTGATCATCACAGGGGATGATATTGATGAAATTCACAGGAGCAAAGCAAACTTGAAGGTGGCGATTTCAAATGAAAGAATTGGGTGAACTAAATCACTTCCTTGATCTTGAAGTTGAAAAGAGAAATGATGGATTTATTTCTTGGACAACAAAAATATGTAAGGGATCTACTCCAAAAGTACGGGATGATGAGTTGTAAGTCGTCTTCTACATCTATGGAGCCTAATTTGAAGTTATGTTCCGTAGACGGCAAAGACTTGGAAGATGGAAAATTATACCGCCAACTTGTCGGAAGTCTAATATACCTAATATTGACCAGGCCAGATATTACCTTTGCAGTTGGAGTAGTTAGCAGGTTCATGCAAAAGCCGAAGAAGCCGCACTTGGAAGCAATCAAAAGAATATTGAGGTATGTGAAAGGAACTATTGACTATGGGCTTTTGTACAAGAAAGGAGTTCCTTGCAGACTAGTTGGATATTGTGATGCAGATTATGCTGGTTGCCATGATACTCGAAGATCAACCACAGGATATGTCTTCAGTCTTGGGACAGCTGCAATATCGTGGTGTAGCAAAAGACAACCTACAGTTTCACTTTCAACGACTGAAGCGGAATATCGAGCTGGAGCAATGGCAGCACAAGAGAGCACATGGCTAATGCAACTCATGAGAGACTTGCATCAACCATAAGAGGACACTGTGGGATTATATTGTGACAACTTGTCAGCTATACGGTTGGTAGAGAATCCAGTGTTTCACGCAAGGACGAAGCACGTGGAAGTACATTATCACTTCCTAAGGGAAAAAGTTCTCCGAGGTGAAATTGAAATGAAGGCAATCCGGACAGATGACCAAGTTGCTGATATCTCCACAAAGAGTTTGGATAACAAGAGATTTACGAGATTTCGTGAAGCACTCGGAATGGTTGCTAGAACAAATAAAGTTGGTACTGAGGGGGAGTGTTAAATTATTTAAGCATTACCAACTTTATTTGAAGATTTTTTGGGAGAGAATTTTAGAGTAAGAAGTCTTCTAGATAATGTAAAGATAAAAAAATCTAGGAGAAAAATCTAGAGAAGATTTATTTAGATAAATTCTAGAACTAGGTAGTTGGAAGAAAATTCTAGGTTAGGGACTAATTTATAAATATAGAGGGACTTGTATAATAAATTTTATTTGCTAGACAAATAAGTTGCTAAGTGTGAGTAAGGAAAAAAATTGTGAGAAAAATATTTGTAGGATCAAAGTTGTTCTTGAGTTTTCAATAATAAAACTCTCAAGTTGTGAACAACCGATTGTGTTCAACAAGCTCTTCAGGGGCAATTAATCCTGGATTGGTCTACGAGACTTACCGTGCAAACTACTTGCAGTTCCTATGTTCAATCAGCTATGACACATTAATGAAAAAAATTTGATCAAATTCTATTGAATCTGACTCATAGTGATCACTTATCGAAGAATAACTCTAGTTATGAAATGATTCAACAATCGGGAGCAATTTACTTACGACACTTAGTTGATAACTAATCTCAAAAGCAGTTGCTGACGATATTTCATGTCCCACCAGCTCAAGTTCTGAATCAATCTCAAAAATGAATTACACATCCATAGCTGTTTCAAATATCAAAGGAAATGAAACCAAGAAAGTAACCAGAATTTTAATTAATGTTGCGGAAGCAGCAGCAGCATAGACTGCAAGTATAAAGGCAACTGCTGGATTGGAAGTCCAAGTGATTCCAAATAAATTGGTATTTACAAATAATAGCAATAACTTGACCTATGAAGTGTCTTTCAGAGCTTAATGTAAACCAAAGGGAGACTTGTTTGGATCAATTACATGAACAAATGGTAAATACAAAGTTCGAAGTCCAACGTTGTAACCACTTATAAGGTGTCCGATAAAAACACTCCCCGGCCTACAGATCGGTCACTCATTGGGCAACAAATAATAAGAATTCATTGATTATATTTAACTGTATTGCAATCCATGTGCTATAAATCATGTATAATTGTCCCAAAAACCAAATGAGTGGGATAGTACATAGGGTGAGCTGGTATTCTTCTTCTCATTGTAGTATACAACAAAAATAAATATTTTTATGATTGGTAATGATTCTAAAAATGATGAGACTATCCAACTATGCATGTTGGCATGTGAATCTATCAGAAGAAGCTACTTAAATGTTGGGCAAGAATTTGATGAACTAATTGTCTGTATGCTTTTTCTGTAAGATGAAAGCTATCCCAGAAAACATAATCAGAATCACTTGAACATGTAAATGTGCATAACTCTGCAACTTCTATTTTCCCCGTCCCACAACATCCTTTGTCTGAAATCTTGAATCCTGCACTATCATATAAAGGTAAGAAATTGAAATCTTGCCTATTCTAACTGGTATTAAAGAAATTAAAGGCAGACATATTTCACCATATTTTTGAGGGTTGTAGATGACATCAAGTGGAAGATTGTATACATCTACATACACCATTCTTGAATCAGGAAATTTGTTTCCAAGCGAGCTTAACTCTGCTGCCAACTTGCTGTTGAACAATTGTGCCGCTTGGTTCAGATAATCAACACATTTCCTTTCTTCTCCTCCTCTCAATGTTCTTTGAGATGGCAAACATCCGATCGGTGGTATGCCAAAAACACCAATCCGACATGCCCCTAGCCCATATAAATCCTTCAAAGGTATGAACAACATTTTATATTTAGTCTTGGATAGTCGCATGAATTCAGATTGAGTTAAAATGTTATATTACCTGTACAAAACTAGAAGCAGAGTTGACCAAAAGATCAGCATATGATGAAACATCATAGTAGGTTTTCCGAATAGGCGTATTAAAGTATGTGTTGATAATGTCATTGGTTCCTGTGACCAATATGAATAGACTGTTGGCCAAGATCTCATTTTTCCTGTCCTCTCCAACTATTTCTCTTAGCTTCAGTATGTACTCTTTGAACATTTCCAACTGAAGCGACAATGAAATAACTTTCTGCATTTATTTATATATAAAAGTTTTCAGAAATATATAAGGTAAAAACACAGAAAAATGAACAAAGGAAAGAAATGTACCGCGAGTTCAGATGTTAGAGGATCATATCCTGCACCACCCGAAGCAAAATTAACTCCTGTGATGAGGTCTTTTGCTTGTAAAGTTGGATCAAGATATGCTGGTAACAGCTCTTTTATTCCCAATTCTTCCACTGAAATTAAGAGAAAGACTAAGGACTATTCTCTAATGTAATTGTAGATAAGCAGGGGATGTAGTCTACTGGCTACGGGTTTATGAGAATCCATAACTTTCGATACAAAGTATAGATATATATATGTTAAATCTACTAAAATCGCAAAATATTAGCTTTGAATCCACAATTTTAACAGTATAGTGAGTTCAATACTGAAAATCTTATGAGTTGAATCCACTAAGTTTAAATCTTTGGATCCACCACTGTAGATAAGACAATACTCGAAATGCTTATATGTCAAATTGTTACTTACCAATCAAGTCCGCGGGAACTTTCCCATTAGAAAACCTTCCAGTTGGTTTTCCTCCCATGAAATCCTGACCATACGGCGGATAATTAACCTTAGATACAGTTTTGAGGCCATTATTGTTACCTGTATCGACAATAGAGTCTCCAAAAACTATAACTGCTGGAATAGACTCATTATATGGTATCCGTGTAACTGCTTTGACATAACACACCAGAAGTGAATAACAAACCAGAAAAGAGTATATTTTAAAAGAGAGGAACTTCATTGTTAAAACTGAAGGCTTTTCTCTGAATATAGGGGGAAGAAACACCACACAAGTACTAGTATTTAACTTTAAGAACTCAATCATGTTGAGTAAATGCTTTGATTGGTACAAGAAATGTTGCACCTATAGAGCCATGCTGACTTTTATAAAAGCCTTTTATTTAATGTTTCCTTAGATAGAAAGGTCAGCATCTACATACATAGTTTTAAGCCACAAACCAAATATGGAGAATTGGATACTGTATCTTTTGGACAAATTGGAGTGCAACTGCAAATTAGGAGTTGTAATACAAAAGATTGCATTAAATGACTGTACCTACCACTTTCTTGATTTTCTACAGAAGTATATCTCAACAAACAACTGCAGACCAAGTAGTAAGATAAATGGCATGTGCAGACTGCAGAAATCCAGCTTTCATTCTGCATTAGTAAATACAACTTCAGTGAGTTTCAGAGTAGGGAGATCAATATATATACTACTTCACTACCTTAGGACATTAAATTTTTAATCTTTTTTAGGAGAGCCTTGCAGCAATGGTAACCTATAGGTTATGTTCAAATGGTGGAAGCAGCCATTCCTTGGACCCATGAACTTGTGCCGGGCTGCTATTTTTTAATTTTTAATCTTTGTGAAGGGAGCCTTGGAGCAATGGTAAAGTTGTTTCCGTGTGACCTATATGTCACGGGTTCGAGCCTGGAAGCAGCCTGTCTACATTACACCCCTTGAAGTGCGGCCCTTCCCCCCGACCCTGAGTGAATACAGGATACCTTGTGCCGGGCTGCTATTTTTTAATTTTTAATCTTTTTGAAGGGAGGCTTGTAGAGATGGTAAAGTTGTTTCCGTGTGACCTATAGGCCACGGTTCGAGTTGTGGAAGTAGCCACTAATTCTTACATTGGGGTAGGCTGTCTATGTCACATCCCTTGAGGTGTGGCCCTTCCTCAGATCCTGGATTGAACTTGGAATGACTTGCGCACCGGGCTGCTATTTTTTAATTTTTGATCTTTTTGAAATAAAATTTACTTGATTGAATGAATACTGCAGTAGCATTAAAGTGTGATAAACAGAGTAAACCATGTGCAACCAGACTTCTTCAACCAATACCAGAAATATATATAAAGATTTGTATTGAATGAATGATATGGGCTAAGTTGCTCAGAAGTCAGAGCTCCGTAATTCCTTTCTGATTGCAGGCATTTTACTGATATACTATAGTTTATATTATATGCAAAATTTTCTTACATTATTGGTGTATTTTGATACCAGTTAATCCAGTCCGCTCATTTGCCACCTCTTAGGATCCTTCTGCTTAGGGCGGATTTACGTTGACCTTGCCGGGTGCTGAAGCACCCATTAACCCGACGCAAACTCTGTATAATTATATAGAAAATACAGGGAATACTGGTATAAAAAACTAGCAAGCACCCATTGAACAAAAACTCTTTTGAGTGCTTTGGTCAAGAGATGAGAAGAGAGTGCATAAATATGAAGTGGTTAGGGATCGATTCTTGCATGAATCAATTTTTTTATATGGACAGAGAGTGAGCACCCAGTTCTGCTTCTTTAATTACTATAATATTCTACAGGTTACGTGTATGTATTTTACTACAATAGAATGTAAGAAAGCAGCTGTTAAAACTCATACAGTAGATGTAAAGAGCTTTGAATACCGACTATTTTACTAAACACAAATTTATTTTTCTTTCAATAAGAAATGTCAACATAAATACCTAACTACTCCATGAGCTTAATAAAATTCAACTAACTTTCATTTTTGTAAATGGAAGATTAATACATTTGCGCTCAATATAATCAAGTTGATTCTGGATATTTAAACATCCCAAGAGAGGGATTAGAGACGCTAAATCCGCCATCAATTAAGAGATTATGGCCACTAATATATTTAGCATCATCACTTGCCAAGAAAAGAGCAGCTTTTGCAACATCATCCACTCTAAGCGTTACTCCTTTAAGATTCCCAGCCATATGCGTAATGTTTTCAAATTTCTCAGGATCCGTTATTCCAATAAATCTCGTGGCCAAAGGCGTAACCATAGCATAAGGAGACAAGCAATTGACACGTATTCCGAATTGGCCCAATTCAACTGACAAGTTTTTTGTGAGACCTAACACGGCGTGTTTGGCGCTGGTATAAGCGTGCGATGCGGTTGCACCAACTACAGAGCTTACGCTTGCCATGGAAATGATGCAGCCCTGTTTTGCTGGGACCTGTTGCAAAATATGAATGAAGAATTAACACAAATAGCCGGCTAGTTTCAACTTTTTCTATCTCGTATATATAGATTATATCGATAAATGGACCTTGCTAGCTTACGTGAGACAACTCAACACACCCTACAATATGAAGCGTGGACAACATAAATGGGGCCCAACATTAGTAATAATAATTGGGATGGGCCTGATTCTGATACCATCATAAATGGACTTTGGGCCTAACTCAACCCCAAAAGTTAGCTTATGAGATGAGGATCGCCCAATACCCTATAAGAAGACCAAAGACCTCAAGTCCTACCGATGTGGAATAACTCAACATATATGTTGATTATCATACATAAAATATGCATATATTATGCATTCGCTTGCTATTTTTAATTTAAGTAATTGAGTGGACTGTAATAAAGACTGCTTCCTGCTGCAAAATATGAATGAGAATTAACACAAATGATTTAATGCTTCTCAGTTCTCACTACTAGAAATCTATGAATTTCCTATGGACGTTTATATAGAAAATAGTGGTGGACTGGAGCCCAAAATTCTAATAATATTAAAAATATTACACTTTAAAGTTTTTTATTTTTTATTTTTTATATAAATAAAGTAGATTCAACTAGTTTTATATATATATATATAACTATTTACATTTATACGTAAGTACAATTTTTTCGCTCCACTTCTAGTTGGAACGTTGTCAGTAATAGGAATTTCCGACGAAAATCTGTGGTAAACAGTTCCGTCGAAAATTATGTGGGAAATACTCCCTCACGAGATTGCTATGAGATATATATGCAAAATATTTTTAGTGAATATGACAAGTCTTGAAGCTAGCGATTGGACAAAGATTTGGTTGAAATTTGAAAAAGGAGTATTTGAAGCCGTGTTTAAAAATAATTTTTACAAGTTGAAATTGTATTTGGACATACATTTTATTTAAAAAAAATTAAAGTTTTGTGAATGGAAGAAATACTTTTACCCAAAAACGGCTCCAAAACCAGTTTTTGGGAATCTGAAAAATTTTCAATTATTTTTTAAAAACTAATTATATTCCATAAACAAATAGTGTTTTTAATTTTTCTTTAAAAAAAAATAGCCAAAATCTATGGCCAAAGGGGAGCTAGATTTCTGCACTAAAAAATAGTGGAGAAACTCTTCTTAAGAAAGCAAGAACATTTCTGATTAATTTTCAGATGCAGAATTTTAAGAAGAAAAAGAGAATTTTTGGAGGAGAAGACAAGACTAGCTATAGAAGGTCAGTAAGCAACAAATTATAGCGAAGAAAAATCAACTTAAGATGAAAATATGCCTCCATTTTTTAAGACAAAAATATTAATTTAAAAAGTATTTTATTTATTATTTATATTTAAACAAAATTCTAATTAACTCGACCATGATTCTTGCGGCATGCTTCATGCACAGGAATACTCCGGTCAAGTTGATGCTAACAACTCGCTCAAAATTCGCCTTGTCATTGTCGATGATTCGCGGTTTATTATCGCCACCTATGCCAGCACTGCAGATCATAACGTCAAGTTTTCCGAAATCAGACACAGTTCTGTTGACAGCATTTTGGACATCCTCTTCGTTTGTAACATCACAGTGAATATAAGTGGAGTTGCATAGTGTGGAGCTCAGTGACTGGCCGATTTTATCTTGGACGTCAGCAATGGCGACTTTGGCGCCGTGCTCACAGAACAGCTTAGAAATTCCTTCGCCGATGCCACTAGCTCCTCCAGTTATCAATGCTACTTTTCCCTCCAACCTGTTAGGATCGATTCACTCAAACAGTTCAAACTGACGAAGAAGATGAAGAAATCTTGAAGAGAGTAAAGTTGAGGTAGAGAGAGAGAAACAAGTGAGAGACTCAATTCGTGGTAACACCCCCTTGGGTAAACTTCCACGGCGGTGGGATATATATTAATAATTAAGAGTATTTACAATTACATCGAATAAATGTAGAATGAACAGTACAGCCTAAAAGGTGGCTCCACACCTAACACGACCTTCACAATAAAATGTGTAAGTAAAGCAGCTTAATTGTTTTAATCATAGTTCTATGGTCTATTTTAAGTTATCTTTTCATTTAAGGAGAAAATATTAGTCTCTTTGACCCATTTTATATGATAATGCAGTCAGATTCTCTACTACAACATCCCTATATAATATTCATTCACTATAAAAACTAAGTTTTCTTGAAACCGATTTTTACGTTATGTTATAATATATGTTTTTTTTTCTATAATAGCACTTCACTATAGCAACCAACAAATATCAGAACAAACGACACTATTATAGAGAGATTTAGCTGTACTTGAATGAACAAGAAATTTAAAGAAAGAAACAAGAAATGCTTTTGAAATTTATGATCTAAAACATATCATATATGGAACTAACATTATTAGGTTGAATATGGTACAATAGAGAGCGATGTTAAACACGACACTAACCTCTTGGCCATTGTTGAAAGAAGCGGAGAGGATGCCATAATGAGAAAGAAAAATCGCAGAAAAACTGGATTTTGTAGGAGAAATTTGTCGAAGATCCTTTATTAATTAAGGAAGTATTGGGCGAAAAATGTATTGATTTTATAGGAGACTTAATACCTAACATGTCAATTATGGTAGGTGATCATAATAGAAGGCTTCAAAAAGACTATATTAAAGATGCATTTTTTTTAATATCTAGTATTCGAAATTCACTGATCGGACTAATCCAGATTCATAACGCATAAGAAAAATATTTTCTATTAAAAATAAATTTAATCTCAGAGCTCGAACGCAAGACTTAATGCATGAAACGATCCCATTCCACCGAGTAACCAAAAATTGAATGCTTGGACATAGTGTTTAATGTTACCTCTTCTCATAAGGATTCAATTGTAATTCCATTGAGAAAGAGTTATAATTTTATCATATGATAATATGGTTAATGTATTTTATCTCCCTAAACCTACGCATGGGCTTAATGTTGTTCTTTTGTTTTAATGTTAGATCACATGTTTTACATATGTGTGATTAGTATAAGTTGGCATGAGATAAGCGATTGCCTGATTAGACAACTTCAAATATTTATGTGATTTTCTCTTGTTCATATTTTGGCAGCTTAATACCTAATTGAGTTAATGGATATATAGCGAACTATACGATCAGGCAATTTGAGTATACCCATGCAATATTGGTGAAAGCAACTTAATATTAGGTTGCATTGACAACTTATGGGTGTCAAAGGAAAGAGTTGAACTGAATTTAGGCGGATCAAAATAATAGATTGAGTTAATATAATCGTCAAAGGTCACTTTATATAACTTGTGCTAAACAATGGATAAAAAGCAGTCCAACTCAAAAAAAAGATTAATCACTTTGTTTGTTTTATTATAATTCATTTAATTTTCAAACAAAACTAATACAAGATTTTGTTTTCTTTATTACGACTATATCAAAGAAATAAAACTGGAAAAAGTTTTATTTAAAAAAAGAGAGGGGAAATTACCCAAACTGTCACTCTATAAATTTTCCCAACCAAAAATAGTCCAGAATAAAATATCTACTAAAAAAGGCTCAAACGTCATTTTGGGCCCGAATAGTTTCAATTAATGTCAGTTTTTTTGTATCCGTTATTTTTATAATATAAACACCATTCTCTTCTGTAGTTTTCTCTCTCTCTCTCTCTCTTTATATATATATATATATGCAAATTTTGCTAATTGAACCAAAATTGCTGAAATTGACAAAAAATTAAGATATATTTGCGGTTATTTTCCTCTGATTCCACGTAATTTAGGGTAGAAAAATCTATTGCTTAGTATATTTTTCGGATTGCATATGTTTTTGGAGAAGCGAATGTTGCTTTTTTTTTTTTAGGCTTTTGCCACTGAATTGTTTAGTTATAGTTCATTGTAGGTATCTGTTATAGATGATTTTGTTAGTTTTGATTGAGTTTTGTATCAATTTCTTCACAAAATTCTGTAACTGTTTGTTCGTATAATTTTTTTGTGAAACAGAGTAATATGACAAGACAAACTCGGTCGATGAGTTCATCACCTTATTCAAAACCAGTTTCAATTGAGAAATCGAGCAACATGAGAAGAGAAACTAGGTCGATGAAGAAGAGCAAAAGAGTTAGAGTGGATGATGTTGAAGGTAAGAGAAAACGTGTCGTGGAGGACGAAGTGAATTTGGGTGTCAAACCAAAAAAAAGTAAGGTTCAGAAGGCAGAAAAAGTTAAAATTTCTGACAAAGTTTGTAAGGTACATACAATTTTAGTTATATTTTTTTCTATTGTTGAATCTTCTTTTTAAAATTGGATTTAGTTTGTATTTGTTTGTTGTTTAATCGTGTCATTTATTTGTAGCCTTGGAAGCTTTATATTTCAGTTGGTGAGCCTTTTCCTGTTACTCATTGGACATCATATACTAATATGGACATCATATCAGTTTTACAATCAATGTTGACTGATGTCCAGCTTCGGGTGTTTAGGAAAAACTGTTTTGGCTATTTTCTTGATTTACCTCGAGTTTCTATCCAGGCACAACTGATCATTCTTTAACGTTTAGGGAGTTGGTTCAAGCGTGAAAATTTTATATGAAATTAAATGACGAATGTGCTTTAAGTTTTGGTCTTTGGGAATTTGGTGTTGTAAGCAGTTTAAACTGTTGTGGCAATGAACATGTTGAGGGTAACTTCAATGGACCAATAGGTTGGTGGATACTTATTTTGGTTTTGAAGCAGTGTCAAAGAAGTCGCATATTGATTGTTTTGAGGAGAAGAAATGGAAGTGTGATGAAGACGCAATTAAGATTGCAATCATTTATTTCATAAACACATTTCTAATGTCCACTCAAGCTCAGAAGACATTTGTAAGTAAACATGATTTCCATCTTATCGAGAGTGGTGAGTATGTGTCCTTTCCTTGGGATAAGATTGCGTTTCGAGCTTTAATGAAGTCGGTGAGGGACAGGTTGAGGGGAAAGTCTGAGTTTTATAGGATTAGTGGATTTCCTCTTGCACTATAGGTGTGGTTCTATGAATGTTGCACTGTAGTTGATAAAAAATTTGTTGTTTGTTGGAGATCATACACCATGCATATTGAAAGGGGAAATGACAATCAGGCCAAGGCGTGAGGACTTCTCTACTGGTTTCTTCAACATCACAGGGAATAAGATACCAGCTTTTATGTATTGATGGGTTTTACATATATGATACACAGTAATTTATTGTGATACATCAAATATACAGTTTTTATACATCTTTGATACATCTAGGACTAAACCACTTTTTGTTACATTTGCAGTTTAAAAAAATTTCTCCTACAACTGAAGAGCTAAGGAGATTTACTTTGCCTATTAAAGTTAACGATGAGTATCAGAAATATTTGACATCATGTAACAGGGAAAAACTTCCTATTGATGATAGTGATGATTTTATCACGCCACCCCCAAAACAGACTAAGGAGCCCGTCCCCCCAAAAAAGATGCCGGGTGTCCAAACTGTTGATTATGAACGTGAGTTGCAGAAGTTGAAAGGTGATGTTAAATAAGTTTGTATTGGTTTTTTTTTTTTTTTATATATACATATATATATATATATATATATATATATATATTTATTTTTTTTGAAAGTTTTGTTAAAATGTATATTCAAAGTCTATTGTTTTTCTTATTTGTTTCTTTTTGTAGCTTCATAAGCAGTTAAAGTCCTTCATGGAATATGTTTCTGATAAATTCAAAGAAGTCTTTGAGTTGATAAATTCCAAGGTATGTGTTTCTTTTCCATTGAGCATTTTCTTTTATTGTTTAGTTAACTTACTGTATCCTTTTTTCAAAAATAGCTTGGTGCAAGGGAAGACAAATATGGTGCACTCTAGAGGGTCCTCAAGACAATACTGATTTTGTGATCAATATGGAATTTGGTAACAATGAAGATGTTGACATGGATGGTTGTAAGGTGTGTTTAGTTGTGCATTCTGCACTTTTTCTTTTTCTTTTCTTTGTTGTTTTTGATAATTCGATTCTTTTAAAAAAAAAGTAGGTCGGTGAAAGTGAAGGCAGAAATGTTCCACATTCTCAAGAAGATACCAGTGCTTGACAACTTTATATTAGGTTGCTTGACAATTTATGAGTGTCAAATAAAAAAGTTAAACTGAATTTAAGAGGATCAAAATATATAGATTGAGTTAATATAATCGTCAAAGATCACTTTATTTCGCTAAACAATGGATAAAAAGCTGTCCAACTCTGAAAAAGGATTAATCACTTTATCCGTTTTCTTATAATTTCGTGAAGTTTCAAACAAAAGTAATAAAAATATTTGTTTTGTTTAATATGACTATATCAAACGGGAAAAAGTTTTATTTAAAACGGATTATTTTAACAATTTCTTTTGGTGGCCAATTTGTAAACTTAATGAGCCCAACTTTTAGACGGACTGTCTGCGCTGTGCACAAATTGAACCGTTAAGAAAAGGGATATGCTCAGCCCAAATAGCCTTGAGCAAAAATCACTTTTTGCCGACGGCCAAACTTATTTACATTCAGCAATCGCAAAAAATTATAAAATTTATATTCTTTTTATATATAACATACGAAAATATATATATATAACAAAAAATATATATTTTTTCGATTATTATTTTGAGAAAGAATATCAAGTATCATTTTCCCAAACCTTTTAGGAGTAATAGTCTATGTAATACTAGCTAGTATGCAAATGAAAGTGTTAGGATCGATTCACTAAAACACTCTGAACTGATGAAGAAGATGAAGAAATCTTGAAGATAGAAAAGTTAAGGTAGAGAGACTTATTTCGTGGTAACACCCCGTTAGGGTAAACTTTCACGGCGGCGGGAGTTATATATATTAATAATTAAGGGTATTTACAATACAAGGAGAATAAACAGTACAACCTATATATAGATCCCAAATAATCTCAAACCTATAAGAGAAAGGTTTCTCAATTTGACCAGGATTATAGGTTTTCCTTTCTCTATGAGGACAACGAGTTTTCCTAAACCTATAGGGATTATGGGTTTTCTAAAAATACAAAGAAATAATTCAAATCCATCACATATTAATCAGGCTCCACACCTAACAGAAAGAGCAATGGCATATACTGAGAGTGACATTTCAAAGTTTTGTAGATACAAACACCTTTTTTTAAACTAAAATAAAGCTATATCATTCGAGTCTAAATATGAAAAAGACGAAGGACGAAATACAACGCAATTATTTCCGACCTATAGTACAACGTTTATTAACTGGAAATAACATACCTAGATCTTGATCAAGATACACTTTTATAATAAACTGTTGATTTATTTTTTGAAGATCTGATCAAGGAAAACCCTATAACCTTTCTCTGTGAGATGATAACCATCCCAAAACAAATATTTTGTATCATCTTCACATGTTCCAGTGTGGTTGTCGCATAGTAAGAACTTGTTCTTTCCTGGGCGGCAACAACATCTCTTTACTTCTTCGAAACCTAAAAATCAACCAGTAATAGCAAAGTTGATAAGAAGAAGAAAAAGGAAAACAAAAAAGAAGCTCAAGTAATCTAAAAGAATTTAACTGAGATAAATCGACTTTCGAAGAATTCTTACACTATCAGTATACTATAACTTGTTAAATAACCTTATTTTTCAGGTTACCGAGTTCATATATATATATATATATATATGTATGTATGTATATATCATTTTTGCAGCAGAGAAGGCTAGTTCAAGCAAAGTTAGCAGGCTCTACTAGCAAAGAAGACTATATCCAGGAGATGGAAACCTATATATATATATATATATATATATATATATATAATTTGATAATGTAATTCTTTTAGGGGTCGTTTGATTGGAAACAAGTTATCCTATGATTAATTATTCTGGAATAACTTATCCTGAGATTGTTTTCCCACCCTTCTATAGAGATAAAATAACACCATAATCTCGGAATTAGTTATACCTCAAATTTATCCCAACCAAACGTGAGATAAACTCGTCTCAAATTTAATCTTAGAATTAATTATTCCTTAGCTCTTGGCAAACGAGCCCTAAATAGTACTATACTATATAGAACTAAAGCTCATTTAAAAATATGAATGTTAGGGAAAATTCTTGTTTAATGTACCATATTTGTTGGGATTGACAATGAGATCAAGTAGAGGATCATAGACATTGATATAAACAAGCTCGGATTGTGGCAAAATTTCGGACAATGAATCAATTTTAGCTGCCAATTTGGTGTTGGCCAATTGCGCAGCTTGATTGTATTCCTCGACGCAAACTCTGGCTAGGCCTCCACTCTTTTGTCTCTGTGATGGTAAACAACCTATTGGTGGAATCCCAAATACCCAAATTCTTCTTGCTCCCAAATTGTACAAATCCTTTAAGAAGAAAAAAAACTTCAATCAAAATACTAAACATCAATTTCTAATCAGATCATAATAAGAATTCAATGTATAGGGGCGTGGTGAGATGATAAACGTAGATGTCTCACACTACTAAAAATCCGGAAAAAAACGACCAAAATTTAGCGACCAGGCATGTTTGGTCGTTTTTTGGTCGATAAGCGACCAACTTTAATCGCTTTTCGTGGTCGCTTTTTTCCGGATTTCTAGTAGTGTCAGTCGGGTTCGAATCATCAAACTTGACTTTCTACAATGCAAATCCAAACAAGTCGGGCTAGTAGGTTCTGAACACCAGATTGTTAAACCAACATAAAGAATGTACAGTTAAACTTCTCTATAACAGTCTTGTTTGTTTCGATATTTTTTGACTGCTATAGTGAAGTGTTGTTATACATAACGAACATATATTATAACATAACATGAAAAATTGATTCCAAATAAAACTTGAACTGTAAAAGTGAATCGTTGCTACAAATGATGGATGTTATAGAGAGGTTTTGACTATATTCAATCTTTTTCTAGAGGCAAATATGTCAAGGGGTATCCATAATCAACTTTCTTGATATGAAATGAAATTAGTAGTAATTACAATTACTACTCACTTTGAAAAAGTTTTAAAAGCCTAAACCATCATAGGATTAATCTTACCAAATTAAATGATTGGATCGAGAGTCATCATTGAGAACTCATTATAAAAATTAATTTTCACAATCATAATGATAATCATGCATGACTAGAATATAGGCATATAGGTATATATAGTATATACTTACTTGGACAAAATTGGAAGCCCCATTCACCATTAGATTTGTATATGAGTCAATATCATACTGCCATTTCCGTGGAATTTTGAGAGTGAAATATGTATTAACAAGGTCGTCACTGCCAGTAACTATTAGAAAAAGACTGTTCTTTATGATATAGTTGGCTTCTTCTTCCCCAATCAATCTCTCTAGCTTCAACTTATATTGTTGAAAAAGAAGTAATTGTGCTGATAATGGTATCGCTGTCTGATTTTACATAGAAATCAAAAAAATATGATAAAAGTGTTAGTATTTGTTTTAACTATTAGAATTCCGGAAAAAAGCGACCACAAAAAGCTATCAAAGTTGGTCTCTTTTTGGCCAAAAGCGACCAACGTTGGTCGCTTTTTTAGACAGACCAATGTTGGTCGCTAAATTTTGATCGCTTTTTACCGGATTTCTAGTAGTATTTTTTTCCATCGATAAAACTACTTTGAATCTAAATAAATACAATATTGAATAAGAAGTTACCGCGGTAATAGCTGTTAGTAGGTCATATCCAGAAGCTCCTGAAGCAAAGCTTACTCCAGTTTTTAAATCTTCAACTTCCAAATTTGGATCAAAATAAGCTGGCATTAGCTCTTTTATCCCCAGTTCTTTTACTGAAATTGGACAATCATAGAGTCATGTCAAGTAATTAGTATTTACATGGAATAAAGTATTTCAAAGAGTAAAAATAATCCAAGAATAGTGAAAAACAATAAGTCTAATGAAGTACTCGATAGTGTACAGTGTTCTTTTATATAATTATCAGATTAAGCTAATCTCAATCACATGCATGTAACCAGGGGCGTACATATGAGTTTTTGTAAGCCATGTCGATATTTATAGAACACGAAGAATAAATAATATTAATTATTATTTTACTTTATTAGAAATAGCTTAATCCATTGGCTTTATAGAGTCTCAGGTTAGAAGAGGGCGTGAGTTACATTCTGTATTGCCACAATTTTTAATAATAAAAGTTCTCTCAAATATTAAAAAAGAAATGGTCTAGTTATGGTTTGAACCTTTGAACTTTTAGAAAAGAACTCAAGAACTTAACCATTGTGCCAAACAACAATATATATCATGTGGTGTCATTTTCTTTTTCTTATTATAACCATATCGTATAACTACATATATTTTCGTTAAATTTTCGATGAAGTGGTGTCGTGTGACACTGCTTACTTTTGCATGCATCCGCCTCTGTATGTAACTGTCTACGATAAGTCTAATTCGATAACCTAGAAAACTAAATGACTAACCTGTTTTAACAGTTAAAATCATATGTAATTGTCTTTAGTAAGCCTAATCTGGTAACCTAAAAATTAAATAACTAACTATTTATACCAAGTTAAAATGCAATTGCAATTTGCTGCTGATCAATAGAAAAAGAAAAAGGGCAGCCTGGTGCATGAGGTATTCCGCGTTTATGTATTCGGGGAAGGCCGTGCCCCAATGAGTGTGATGTAGGCAGCCTACCTTGATACACGTATTAATGACTGATTTCACGACTTGAACCCGTTACCTCTAGATCACACGAGCACAACTTTACCGTTGCTCTAAGGCTCCCTTTCAAGCTCAGTATATAAAAAAGTTAAAATTCTTTAAAAAAAAAAATAGAATTGTATTAGTATATATACCTATCATATCTGGTGGAGTTTTAGCATTGCTGAACCTTCCAGTTGGTTTTCCACCCATGAAATCTTTCCCATAAGGCAGAAAATTACACTTTGCTCGTGTTGTTAAATTGTTGTTATTACCCTGATCTGCTATTGAATCTCCGAAAGCAAAAACTGCCTTTATAACAACACCCTGTGGTAGCTGCAACTTTGCCTCACATGCACTAATCAACAGAAAAACAACACACAACAAAGCCATTCTATTCACTGGAAAAACTAAAGGAGAAGATAACATTGTTTATATAGAAGTTATCAAATATCAGTTTTTGTTTATTTATATATAAATAACATAGAGGGCTGCAAAAAGAGTACGTCATAGATTGTGCAAGCTATAATGATGAGTGGTGTCGTCGAACGCATGATATGAGAAAGACGTTGAGAACTTTCACATCATGGCGAAGAAGTTTCCTTTTTTGTCGAAAGAGTTTAATTTATGTACATTGACAGTATAAAAATATATCCATATCATCATATCACCTATATAACTCATATGCCAAAGCGGAGCTACCTAAGTCAAAGGACGCCGAAAAATTATTTTGTATAGCTAGGTCAACTTATTGTGTGTATATATATAAGTATTATTTTGAATCCTCTTAGCGTTTCCTTCTATATATTTGACACTCATTAGTGAAATTTTTAAATCTGCACTTCTTGTGCCGAGGATCTATCGTAAGCAGTCTCTCTACTCATCAGAAGTAGGGCCGGAGTAAGATCTGCATACACACTATCTTTCTCTGACCTTATTTGTGAAATTTCACTGGATTGTTATTGTTGTTCTAAATCCGCACTTCATCCGCTATCTGTATTTTTAAGGTGTCAAACATTATAGACATATAAATCAAGTACGTAAATCGAGTGGTTTCGCCGTATGCAAAATCGTGCACAATGTTAATATTCTTGCATTAACGAGAGAGAGAGAGACGTGAAGAAAACAAAAATGGTAAGCAACAAGAAAAGTGTGATTGAAGAATTTGGATTAATTAATTCTCCACCAAGTTCTCGTACATTTCATTTTTAAAGAAAAGATGAAAATGGAAGTAATATAATATTCCTTAAACCGAGTTAATTAAACAAACCCACACAGTTTTACATTGATCACCATTTAATTCAGAAGCAAGGGACCTAGCTAATTCATGTATAAACAAATGTTCAAGTTTCAAAATTGACGAGGATTGCTCAAGACCATAAAGGAGATCAAAGACCTCAAATCTCACCGATGTGGGACAACTCAACACATTCCCTCACGCCCAGGCCTGCACTCTGGAGTGTGGACAACATAAATGGGAGCCCAACATCGATAACAATAATTGGGATTGGCCTGGCTCTAATACCATGATAAATGGACCTTGGGCCTAACTCAATCTCAAAAGCTAGCTTATGAGATAAGTATTGCTCAAGACCATATAAGGAGACCAAAGACCTCAAATCCCACCGATGTGGGACAACTCAACACATTTTCTTACGTCCAGGCCTGCACTCTGGAGCGTGGACAACATAAATGGGGACCCAACATCGGTAACAATAATTGGGATGAGCCTGGCTCTAATACCATGATAAATGGACCTTGGGCCTAACTCATCCAAAAGCTAGCTTATGAAATAAGGATTGTTCAAGACCATATAAGGAGACCAAAGATCTCAAATTCCACCGACGTTGGACAACTCAACACTTATACACTTTATACATGAATTACATGCATACATGTGTACGTATATATGTTTACGAAGAACCATTTATATGTTTCTCGATGATTTGGTCAACGAGAATCCGGTAACCTTTAAGTTTCCAAATTTGGATTAATTGTTACGCGGTGTTGGGATGTCTTAATTAGGTTTGTTAATTGTGGTGGCGTAATTTTAAAAAATAGAGAATTTAGAATCAGCTAATATAATGATGATTGATAATTAAGAGTTTAGCTTTTGGTAGGAGGAATATGAGATGAACGTCTCAATGTCTTCTAATTGGACCCTCTAACTAAAGCTCTATTAACTTTTTATTGATAGACATAATTAACCGATATTTATATTAGTAAGAAGTAGCAATAACTTATGAAATTAGCGCACAAATTAATCCGAACATCACGATAATAAAATATAAAACAGAAAAGAAAAGAAAAGGGAGAACAAGATGGAAGGAAGTTGTGAGAATTAATGCGAGAGTATCAAGAATTACATCAAGTAGGTTGACTTGTGCGGTTAATTTCTCTAAAATATGCAAAATCGTGCACGTCAAATTGCTCTCTGACCAATTTTCGACCTAATCTCATTAATAGTTTGGTGCAATTTAATGAGCACTACACAAAAATTTCACTCTTCTTTTCCTTCATTTAGAGAAGCATCTTAATAAACAAAGATGCTTCGTTTATGCTTATTAGGATTTCTCCATCGAATTTGTCGAATTAAACTCGTGATATTATCACTCAAATTATAATCCAACTAAAATGGTATCCGAAGCCGTTACAACACAAAAAAATAGTAGATAGTAGCTAATAACTTGTTCGGTCAAATTTCTAAAATCAGCTTATTTTGAAAAGTATTTTTTTTTAAATATTTTTTGAAAAAATATTTTTGTTGAGGAGCACTTTGTGTTTGGCTAATTAATTTGAAAAATACTTTTTGAGCAGTAACTAGTGTTTGGCTAAGCTTTTAAGAAAATACTTTTAAGTGTATTTTTCTCTAAAGTATTTCTTTGGGTAGACGCTATTTTTTTCTGCTTCTCAAAAACTGCTTTTGTTTCTACTCAGAAGTACTTTTTTTCCTTTTAAAACTTTGGCCAGTCAACTTAACTTTTTAAAAAGGCTGAATAGCCTTATAGACACTTGTACTTGTTTCGTTTTGACATCCCGGTCCTCCTACTTCACAAAGTTTCATCCAAATACTTATAATTGTTCAAAAGCGATGTCTTAAACCCTTTTTGACCTCATGTGTTCTTCAAACGCCTAGCATGGTTTGGCACATCAATGCCCACGTCAGATTTTCTAAAATGCATCATTAATAATTTATTTTTTTGTATTATTTAAAAAATTTAATCTGCCTTTTTTTTTCATTTCACCATCCTCTCCACCTTCCTCCTCCCTCATTCTCCACTATTAGCCTGACCTTTACCACTACTTCAAAAAAAAAAAACCTACAAGTAATAATGTTTCGATAATTAATTCATCAAACTCTTTGCACTTAGCCGCGTTATTATGTACCTGCAATTTAAGATTTTAATCAAATAACATATTTTTCATGGAAATTCAAAATTTAAAATGACAGCCTCAATAACATCAAAATGGTCCCGTCGAGGACAACTCTTCCACTTTCTTCTTTATTTTAGAACCTAGCTCTTAAAATTTGCCTCACCACCAATGGCTGCAATCCCTTTCTGACCACCCTTTACCTAAAAAGCTTCTTCACAGCCGCATTCCATCATATCACTACCAATCAACCATAAAAATTATCAATTAAACGACTCGCCAAAAAAACCATCACCGGAAACTCCACCTAAAATTATTTGAGGTTCCTCTAGCGAAAATTTATCATAAAAGAATTCGGCTGGCTATCTTCTTCCATTTTTTTTTAACTTTCTTTTCCTTGCAAAAGGTCGTCTTCAAAAGTGGGGGAAGAAAATATGGGAGGTGAGAAAGAAATTTCTCACCAAAAATTGCTCAATTTGGGGTTGTTTTCAGATCTGAGGCGACGAGTGTACTACTGGTGGAGAATAGCTGTATTGTAGTGGGTTTTGAGTTTTGGGTTTTTTCTTGGGGGGGAGGGGG
>MCJB01048227.1:30299-48229 GCA_002018475.1 Nicotiana obtusifolia | reverse complement strand
ACTATAGTCGTGTCAAACGATCCGAAAATGTTATGAACAACTATCAGGCCACAACCCTAAATATATATGGTGTTTCTCCACACCCTTCCTCATCCAAAACTCCACAAATCAGTAGTATAACACGCTGCTTTACAGCAACACAAAACAGTTCACAAAACAGTTCGCTACAAGTGAATAACTCGAACTCACGGCTTCCGATCACCGTCCCGTGAGTTCTTACACACATAGAACGACTTACCAAGAATTAACAGTAGAAAAAATGTATTAAATAGATCATTAAACTCACCTTGCTTGTTAGATAACTCAGCCCTTGTTTTGGTTCCTCAAACTCTAGGGTTTACCTTCAACTAGAACTTGAAAGAGGGAAAAATTAAGGTTTGTGTGGGATTATTTTGGGGAGGGGTTGCAGGGGTTCTTTTAGGTTTTGAAGCTGTGAAATGATAGTGAATTATCAGGCTTTAGAATCTTTTAAAAGCCCTCTCTTAACCGACTTTGGGCTTTTAAATTTTAGCCCTTAATTTTGGCAAGTAGGTGATGCACCTACTTGTCACCTACCAGCCTGCGCAGTTCTATGGAAATACAATTATCTCAATACTCCGAGATCGTATTGACAAACGGTTTGAAGCATTGGAAACTAGACTCATAGACCTTTAATTTGGTAGGTAGATAACCCCGTGATTCCTTGTAAATTGGGAGAAAATCGTAGAAACATTTGACCTATTGTTTAAGTAGAATTGTGAACCTAAGTTGCGACAACTTTTGTCGACTTTTGTTTCATAACTCATTTGACTTCAAGACTTATGAAACGGATATCATATCATCCAAATACCTTAAAACATGACCTCTTGGTGATGTTAACCACCTCTCGATTTTCCCAAAAATGCGAGTTACAACATCCTTAACTCGTTTATCCTCTAATACTTGTTAACCACCCTTATGCACCTTTGCATCGTTTAAGACCAATAGGACTAAACTCTTATTGAATCAAAGGTAATTCTCTTCTCGAACCAAGGTAGACTATCTTACGGTGTAACCTAACACGTACAAATATGGGTTATAACTATCTTACGGTGTAACCTAACAGTGTGTGCCTAAAAAGGGAGGAATGACTGTCATAGAGAACGAGAAGAATGAGCTAATCCCTACTTGAACTATTACGGGATGGAGAGTATGCATTGATTATTGAAATCTCAAAAAAGCCACTCGCAAAGACCACTTCCCACTTCCATTCATTGACCAAATGCTAGACAGGTTAGCAGGGCATGAATACTACTGCTTCCTTGATGGCTACTCGGGATACAACCAAATTGTCATATGCCTAGAAGATCAAGAGAAGACCACTTTTACTGGCCCTTATGGCACTTTCGCCTTTAAGCGAATGTCGTTTGGACTATGCAATGCACCAGCAACTTTCCAAAGATGTATGATGGCTATTTTCACCGACATGGTGAAAAAATTTGTAGAAGTATTTATGGATGATTTTTCAGTTTTTGGGTCTTCTTATGATGACTGCTTGAAGAATTTAAGCAAGGTGCTAGCCCGCTGCGAAGAAACAAATCTGGTGCTAAATTGAGAAAAGTGCCATTTTATGGTACAGGAAGGCATTGTTTTGGGTCACAAAATATCCAGGACCGGCATTGAAGTGGATAAATCTACAGTGGAGGCGGTTGAAAAATTACCTTTATCGATTTCAGTGAAGGATGTCCGGAGTTTCTTGGGACACGCAGGTTTCTATAGGCGCTTTATTAAAGATTTCTCTAAAATTGCCACTCCTTTGTGCAGGTTGCTCGAAAAGGATGTATCTTTCAACTTTGATGATTCTTGCCTCAAGGCTTTTGAAGAGCTTAAGAAGAAATTGGTAACTGCTCCTATTATAGTGGCACCGGATTGGTCCTTACCATTCGAACTCATGTGTGATGCAAGTGACCTGGCTATTGGGGCAGTGCTGGGCTAGAGGAAGGACAAGGTGTTCTACTCCATCTACTATGCAAGTAAAACTCTCGACGATGCACAACAAAACTACACTACCACAGAAAAAGAGCTGTTAGCAGTAGTATGGGCCTTCGAGAAATTCCGAGCTTACTTGGTGGAAACAAAAGTCATAGTCCACACCGATCATGCAGCGATCAGGTACCTATTTACGAAAAAAGAGTCTAAATCTAGATTAATGAGCTGGTTTTATTATTGCAGGAATTTGATATGCAAATACGAGATCGGAAGGGGACAGAAAATCAAGTAGCTGATCATTTATCCACTTGGAAAATCATGATCACGTAGAGGAAGATGGGCAGATTAAAGAAGTATTCCCCGATGAGTACCTTTTTGCTATCACTCATGATTCTTCCCCATGGTACGCTGATTATGTGAATTATCTGGTGAGCGGCATACTTCCTCCTGAAATCAAAACTGAAGCTAGAAAGAGGTTCTTGCATGATGTGAACTTCTACTACTGGGATGAGCCCTATTTATTCAAGCAGTGTGCTGATCAGTTGATGAGGAGATGTATTCCTGAAGAAGAGGTGGAGTCAGTACTGCATAATTGTCACGCATCACCGTATGGAGGCCATCATGGAGGAGACAGAACAGCGGCAAAGGTGCTACAGTTCGGTCTTTTTTGGCTAACTTTTTTCAAAGACGCTCATGCATTTGTTAAAAAGTGTGACCAATGCCAGAGGACGGGCACAATCACACGAAAGCAAGAGATGCCTCTAAACAACATTTTAGAAGTTGAGCTTTTTGATGTTTGGGGGATAGATTTTATGGGGCCGTTTCCACCTTCCAGAAGGAACAAATATATTCTGCTGGCCGTTGATTATGTATCAAAATAGGTGGAGGCAATTGCTTTGCCTACAAATGATGCAATGGTAGTAGCTGCGTTCGTGAAAAAGAATATATTCTCCAGATTTGGGACTGCACGGGCTTTAATCAGTGATGAAGGAACTCATTTTTGCAATCGGCTATTGAATAACCTTCTAGCCAAATATGGGGTTCGCCACAAAGTTGCTACAGCGTATCACCCACAGACAAACGGCCAAGCTGAGGTGTCAAATAGGGAGATCAAGCAAATCCTAGAAAAGACGGTGAGCGTAAACAGGAAAGATTGGGCTTCAAAGTTGGATGATGCTCTTTGGGCATATAGGACAGCATACAAAACACCAATTGGAATGTCCCCCTATATGCTAGTTTATGGAAAAGCATGCCACTTGCCGGTTGAACTGGAGCACAAAGCATACTGGGCAATTAAAAAGCTGAATATGGACTTTGAGGCAGCGGGCGAGAAAAGGCTTATGCAGTTGAATGAATTGGATGAGTTCAGGCTATACTCTTATGAGAATGCCAAGTTATATAAAGAGAAGACAAAAAGATGGCATGACAAGCATATCAAGCCGCGCCACTTTGAACTAGGCCAACAAGTATTATTATTCAACTCAAGATTACGGTTATTTCCTGGGAAGCTTAAATCAAGATGGTCAGGTCTATTTGAAGTGGTGAGGGTCACTCCGTATGGTGCGATCAAGCTGCGTGCTTTGAATAGTGAGCGGAAATTTTTGGTGAATGGTCAGAGAGTTAAGCATTAATGGGGAGGCTTGATTAACCGGGAGAAAACCAAGGTTGTGCTTGCCAATGAATAAGCAAGAATCTCAGTCTGCCGCAACGTTAAATCAGGCACTTGTTGGGAGGCAACCCAATTTTTATCGCTTTCCTAGTTTAACTTCTTGATTTATTCTCTTAGACTAGATAGGGTAATACAATTGATGTATAGGTGTAGAATTATTAGATGTAATGGTGTAGGACATTTAAATTGTATTAGGGTCGAGGAATTGAAAAAGAAAAAGAAAAAAGAAAAGATTTTCGGACAACAGCGCCCAGCGCTGCCTGGGGCGCCGCAGGCAGTGAGTCCAAGATCCACAGCGCTGTGCAGGGCGCGAGGCGCCAGCCTGGGGGGTCAGGTAAGTCTTATTTTTTTTTTTTAGTTATGTTGTATTTTAAAATAACCCATACCCACTTAACCCGACCCGAATACCCGTTTACACTAATATTTACACCCATCTTCCCAAACCCACCCACTTATCAAACATAAAAACAAATACGCCTCTTCCTCTTTTTCTCTGATTCCCGCATTTCCTTCCCCCACATCTTCACAAAATTTTTCAGATTTTCATTCTCTATTATCTCCATCTCCAGGTATGTGTTTACTCTTATTCTTCTTCTTCTCTTCTCATTTTCTTTTTCATGTATTATCATTAGTATGTGTGTCCACGTTCCCAACCCCAAATTCCCTATAACTTCTTCTTCTCTTGACACTTTTATAATGGTGTGTTGTTTGGTGGAAACTTGTATGTTTCTTGTTGTCGGAGTAGTAAACTAGAATTTCCTCTACTTCGTTAAAAATCGGGAGGGCCACTATGTTCCACCATTGTTGAAATTGAAGAACACATTACATGCTCACATGCTATTTGTGTAAATGCCTGAATGAAAATTTTTGTGCATCGGTGAAGTCTGAGTAGCCGAAGACTCGTGTATATGCATTTGGGCTGAGTGTGGGGTGTCTCGGGAGACTTTTACAAATAGGGGGTTAGGACTTTGACGGCGCACATGTTCCTACACATTACTCTTGTATATGTATGTTGTACAATTGTGTAAGTTAGCTCATGTAGTATAATCTAGCATTAGTATAGCCGAACTTTTACCTTTAGTTGTCTTTATTGCCTATTCACGTTGCTATGATCCATAATTATAATGTCACATGGGGAAGTCTTGAGTACCCATAGTTTTGTATTGCAACACTTGTACTTATGCTTCGATATTAAGTGTGGGGTAAATTAACGACTTGCATGCTTACGGCATATGTCTTGCACTTCGCTCACTTTCATGTTTACTCGTGTTGCAGGATACCATGGCCCGTGACAACATTACTAAAGGGAAAGGCACTGGAAAATCCTCTGCTACCTCGCCGGTTCCAAAAAAGCGAAAACAGGGAGAGAGCTCCTCTAGGCAATCCAAAGGAAAGCAGGTGGATGAGGGGTCTCAGCGAGTTCCATCAAGGCCTCGGCCTCGCTTGGAGTTGGTCAATGATGTTGCTGCTGTGTGGTATCAGAACTTTGTGCCAACGGAGCGCTATGTTTCAGAGATGAGCATTAACACCACCGCTTTAGAAAGGCGATTCCCAGATGTACTCACCAGACTGCGCGTTTCATGGATGGAAAAATTTTTGGACTGCCTGGGGCCTGCAAATTGAGTATGGTCCGTGAACTTTATGCAAATTGGAACCATCACAGCTCGACCTCCCATGTTCGAGGGACAGATGTGCCAATGGGTAGAGAAGCGTTGTGCGACTATTTAGGGGTTGAGAATGCCGACCCACAGAGACTTCAGCGCCTCATTCAGAGTCCTCCATATGAGCTGATAGTCACACATTGTGTGGCATCGATTCAAATGAAAAATGGCTGAGGAAGCAGGGAAACATCCATCTCTCCATGGTGCGGGCAGATTTCAACAACACTGCCAAGGTATGGCAGAACTTTGTGCAGGCCAGATTAATGCCTGCAGAGCACAACAGTGACTGCAATCGTGCCAGAGTGTGTCTTATCTTCTCGCTTATGACCGACCGACCCATTAACATCGGTGAGATCATGCTCAACGAGATGGCCCGCACCAGGTTCGGGCGGCAGATTCGGCGGTTGTTCTTTGGAAATCTTCTAACGCAGTATATGCGATTTTTGGGAGTTCCCGAGTACCTCGGGCACGACGAGGTTGTGGAGGCACCGACAGGGCTAATGGACATCACCTCAGTCATGGAAACATCGTCCAAACTCACCCCAGCTGCTCGACTGGAGCGTGAAGAGAACTTCAACAGGTATATATATAACGCTCTAAATTTGATCATGAGCAGGACCGGCGTTACTGATGAGGAGCGCATGCACTTGAGAGATGATTTATCTAGCGCCTCCAAGGAGATGTTAGGGATTGCACCTAGCAGCGCTGTTCATCCATCAGAGGACGCCAACACGGTTCAGGGCTCGGATACAGAGGGTGATGATGGCGATGGCGCGACCGGACCAATGGCAATGGTGCCCTTTGAATCGGATTCCGAGGAAACCGGCACGGATTGACAGGGAGTTTCTTCTCACCCTACTTTGTTTTACAATTTTGCATGCATCAAGGGCTATGCATTATTTAAGTATGGGGTGGGCAAACTACCTGTGTTGTGTGTTTTGTTACTGTATATTATGTATGAAATAGTTTTAATTTGTTTTATTTTATTGTATTTTATTTTGGTTCTTTTAATAGTTATATTGTTATAATTTTTAGTGTATAAACTAAAAAAAAAATTCGAAAAAAAAAGAAAAAAAAATTCAGATTTTTCCCGACGATGGATCTTTTTCTTGAGAGATAAAGTTTGATTAAAAACAACGAACAAATTTTTTTATTTTTTATTTTTAGGATAGTTAGGTAATATTCCTTGGTTTTCTTAAGTCACCGGTTCTTTTCCAAGGATGTAGCTCGAACCGGACAAATTAATTTCTTTGTAGGAATAGTTTAGAAAGAAACTGAGTTATGTTGAGATACTTATTGACATGGTTGACGCCGGCATAATAGACTATGGCACACGCCCTGTTTTCCCGCTTAGTTGAAGTGAATTGTTAAGCCCAAGAAAAAAAAAGAAAACCGCCTAATTTGTGACGCCTCTTCTCAGTTGTTTGACTTGTATATCATATAGTGTAAGATTGCTTAATTTTCTCAATTATGTATGCTTGCTTGACTTGAGATTTGAATAGAACCGTCGTGATTGAGTCATGTGCAATGTGTGAGTAAGGTTTTGTGATTCTCTGTGCTATCCTGTGTAGTCTAGAACTTGCCCTGTGTGTTAATTGAAGTGAAATTGTAAGTTGGACTAATCTAGGAGATGATATAGGCATTTTCTTGTTTGATTATGGATGTGCTTGTCACATCGAAATAAAATTGTCCGTTGCTAGCCCCTTTGAGCCTATATGCCTTTTTCTTTGGTACCCACATTACGAGCCATTCCCTTGTTTTTATTCTTGAATTAAACCTGTTTGAAGCTTTACCTCCTAAGGCACTTAGTCGCTAAAAGAAGTAAGGGTAGAGACTGGGGATTTTCTTGCTTTTGAGTGGAACCATGAAAGGACCTGTCGGTGCACTGAAGTTGAAATTAAGAGTCACTAGCTGATGAATAATTGTATGGAGTGTGAAAAAAAACGAAAAAAAAAGAAAAAAAAGGAGAAAAAAATGTTAGAAAAATGATAGTGAAAAAAACATAGAAAACACCTCCTATTGATTTGTGCTAGTGGAATGATAGAAGTACGTAGTTGAAAGAGGAAGGCTACGTATATGAGACAAGTGAATTGATTGAAAAGAAAAAGTGCTCGAGTTGTGATTGTAGTGTATTAAGTGCTTAGGAGGACTAGTCACTATTCCTAAATATATCCTACCTGTCCCTTAGCCTACATTACAACCTTACAAGTCCTAATTGATCCTAGATTTGACTAGCTTAAATTAGTAGAGATCTACACTACGGGCAAGCTTATGGTACTACCACGGGAAGCATATGAGTTCTTTTTGAGAGTGAGTGAATTTTGTTCAAATTGTGTGATATCATTAATCTATGTTCACTCTTCTGATTGTGGTAAGGGCACATGATTTCATGAATGATTGGTAATGTTGTAAATTATCTTGTTAGGTAAGTGTATGTATTGAGATTGCTTAATGGTAGCAAGTTGGCTCTTGAGGTTGGGTGGTGACAATTGGGTTGTTGAATTGTATTTAAGTGTTATCCTTGGGTAGACTTAACGGGAAGAATATGGATTAATTGTGTGTTCATGCTTATTTGCCGGTGTTGATTATGTTCCAAAGTATGATTTGGTTAAAAAGTCGAATGCTCCTTTATGATATAAAGTGTACGTAGTTGGGAGGTTGGTAAATAATCCCATTGCTCGAGGGCGAGCAAGAGTTTAAGTGTGGGTTGTTCCCAAGGAACAAGTGGCAACTGAGGGGGAAACGACGAGGGCTAATCCCCCTCAAGTTCACGAGGCTCGTACAGAAGTGAGGTTCAAGACCTCTCGAGTCGCCGATTCTGCCCCATCCGATGTTATAGAAATTTTAGGATCACCCTCGTTCATAGAGTCCATGTTTGATGGAGCCCGAGTGACCAAGGAGCGATCCAATGAAGGGGCTCATGGAGCGGACAATCCTCTTTGAAGCTTCTTTGATGGTGTAGACTGAACCACCCTGGAAGACTTCTCCGCTTTGGGTGACATAGAGGTGCCAAGGAAAAGTCCATCCTCGGAGGTCGGTGGGTCGAACTCGAGCCCGAGGTTGATCAATCAGTTCCCCGCTTCGAGCACGAATCCTGGCCGGAAATGATCAGTAGTTATCACCGTCCCAGAGGATGCCTGGGTTCTTTCCGCCCCCGTCGGGATAGCTAGCTACCTCTGGTGCCTGGTAACCAAAGAAGACTAGGCAAGATGAATGAGGTGGATGTGCCATGCTTGTTCAATGAAGCGCAACATGCGCTGAACCGGGTAAAGTGTTATCACACTCTTTTATCTTCGAATTCAATCTTTGATGTAGTGGACTATTTTGTGGGATGTTTCTTATTTTTGTAGGATTGTGTGTTTTGCTATTGTTGTATGGAGCTTTGGAGGAGAAAGTATATGGATAAACACCACATAAATGGGGTGTGGTAGGTTGGTCGTTCGTCGTAACATTTTCGGGTTGTTTGACACTACTATGATTGTCGTTTGGTGTGTGAAGAGATTGGGGTGTGTTGGGCTGTTTTATGGCATTTTGTGATGGATATAAGGTTGAAAAATGATATATATATGTTGTTATTGTTGTGTTCTTGTGTTGTTGGTGCTATCACAAATTGGGAGGAAATAAAGATTATAGGGAGATGTTGTTAGTTTTAATATAAAATAAGCTTGTTGTTCGTTGTTCGATAGTTGTACCTTTTGTAACATAATGATAGTATTATTATCGTTGTGTAGATTAAGGTGCGAAGATACGAGTTCAACGTGGTTATTGGAAAGATTTTGATAAGGTATGTTAAGGCTAAACCTTTCCTTCATTTCGGCATGATCTCGTAACTACATGTGTTTGATAACGAGACATAAAGAGAAGTTCGTACTCCTGAATTTATGTACATTATCCTAGTCTCATAAGTTACAGTATTCTCTCTTATCGAAACTTTATATTCAGATAAGTATTGTCTTCTTCCAGTAAAGAGGTCGTTTAGCCTTTGTAAAGATCTTTATATATATACAAGGCTTTTCTTTTTTTCCTTTGGCAATTTTCAGGTTTGTTTCTTTACGATTGCCAAGATTTCAAATGCCTTAGAACCTAGTAATAAGGTCTTGTTTACAGGTTTGAACAAGGCTTGTTCTCGATATAATTTTGCTTAAAACTTGTGGGGGCTTGGTATGACAGGAAGTTTTCCCCAAGGTGCTCGCTTAGAAGTTTTTAAATTATAATTTTGCCGAGGGTAGCCTTTGAACCGATTTGGAATTCTTGAAGGCCTTATGTTTTGGTTACGTGTTTCGGATGTCTCCGAGCTATTTGTAGGATTACCGTAGCCTTTTAAGTTCGGGTATTTCCCAATAGGCTTATTACCCCGGGCTTCGATACTCGAGTCGTCCGGGTTTGCCCAGGATGACAGTCCCCAAGTGGGGGTGGCCGTAGTCTTTAAAGTTCGGGCACTACCTAATAGGTTTTTGTGTCCCCGGGCTTCGACAGCCCGAGCCGTCCGAGTTTGCCTTGGACAACAGTCCCCGAGTAGGGGTGATCTCTTGGATCCGAGTAGAGGTGGCCCTAGGGCTCGTGTCCTTAAGGAACAAAATGTAGTAATTTTTAGGAGACAAAATATGTATCTGCAAGGTAGAAACTTTCTTTTATTTCTGTGCGCAATTACAAGATTGCAAATGTTTACAAGCTTTGTGTTATAGCCAAAGTGGTCTATGTGGGCACAGTTCATTTGACCTTTTGGCCCTTACAATAAATCCTATCCACCGAGCCCAGACTGTTTAAGCACAAAGTTTCTTTCCTTGCTACAATCATTATCCGAGGGTGATGGCTCTTAGTATTCGAGGCAATCATAGAGAGGGCTCGGATACTGTTGATGTGACCCTCGACATAGCCAGTCTTCAATTCTAAGTTAGCACGATCTACTGTTGCCTCATTAAAAACCTTGCCAAAAAACTCATCTGGGACAAAACCGGTTCAAGGAAAAAAAAGTGCAACGCGTTTTTCGGGCCTAATAACTGCATCATTCTTTGGCCATTGCCTGAAAATGTTATTTCAATTCATAATATATGTAAAGAAAAGAATGAACAGGGCCGTACCTTAGCAGTAGTACCGTTTTAAGTGGGTCACGTTCCAATTGTTCGGTAGTCGCTCACCGTTCCCTGCTTCGAGCTTGTATTATCCTTTGCCAGTGATCTCGATAATTCGATACGGACCTTCCCAATTCGGTCCAATCTTACCTTCGTTCAGGCTCCGGGTGTTTAGTGTTACTTTTCTTAACACCAAGTCCCCGATATTGAAGTGTCGGAGGTTGGCTCTCCGGTTGTAATACCTTTCATCTGTTATTTTTGGGCGGCCTCGCGCCTCTCATCCAATAGCTCCAGGCTCGTGCTCATGGCCTCATCGTTTGACTCTTCAGTCCCATATTGAAACCTTAGACTCGGTTCTCCTATTTTTGTAAGGCCCGGTAAAATTTCACCTAAAACCCGAGGTTCCGCGGTGGCGAGGTAGGCTAATATGTTTGGTGATGGTAGACCGCGGTACGGACTTTTTGGTTGAACAGTGCGCTGGGGAATAAAAAGTTTTTGGCAGAAGAAGACATTTCTACGGCCCACTATGCGGCTGTAGAATCACTCTGCGAGCTACAGAATGGCCGTAAAGTGAAGCAGGAAACTTGGCAAGTTTGGACGGTATTGTGCGGTCAATTATGCGGTCGCAAAATCATTATGCAGGAGACACATTAACCGCAGAACGAGCATGAAGATTTTTCGGAGGGAGGTTCTGCGGCGCATTATGAGATCACAAAACAGGTCTGCGGACTGCGTAATGGCCGCAGAGTGGGGCAGGAGTGCCCAGTTCCAGGGCCCATTTTCGGGGCCCATTTTGCGGACTACAGAAGCTTTATTCGGTTGCATATGCGACCGCAAAAGGTGTTTCGGAGCTTCATTTTTTCTGGTTTTATAAGCTCGACCCCATTCTTATAAAACACTGTTAAGGGTCATTTTAGAAGGTCCAAACTTACATTTTAGAGAGAGAGGAAGGTGGTTTAAAGAGAGGAGGAGTTCTAAGTGATTTGATCATCAACCTTTTCTCAAACATTGAAGATTTCTCTAGGGTAATTCATACGGTCTTCAACCAAAATGTAAGATTCTACACCCTATCCCTTAATTTCAAAATTTAACTAAAAATGAGTAATTAGTAAAGCAATTCTTAGGTATGGGAGTTGTTTATTTTGATATGCATGTACCATCTGGGGTAGTGGGAAGATTGTTGAGCTCTTTTGTGAAAACTTTGGGTAGTGGGGTGAAAAAATTCACCGTAGGAGGACCCTAAAGCCTTAATGCACGCTTTGGGTTTGGTAAAACGCTCCAATGAGCTGATACCATGAATATTTTCCTAATTTGTGTTCAATTTTGCTATGTCTCTAAATAGATCGAAGTTGCTAGGATTTTCGGAACCGTGTAGTGAATTAAAGGGAGCTATTTCGAGGTATGAAGGCTAAACTCTTCTTCTAGTATCGAAATTTCCGAACCATTGTAAAATTCTATCATGTGTACTCGAACTTGAAATGCTATTGATGTGGGATGTTCAAGCTAGTAAATCGATTTTCAAATTACATCACGTGCCCAAAACCTCATGTGTTAAAGATTGTCTATAGTGACTTAATTATGTTATACCCTTTGTGGGGTGAAGGTATTGTATGAAATCAATGTGATTAGCACTCATTTCTCATATGATGAAATCGTATGAACTTACACCACTAAGGCCAAAGGTGCCAAATGGTTGATTTGACAGGGAACTCTTTTGTACAAACTATTATAGTTTTGGGACCCTAAATTGTGGTATTGTGAATACACCTCCACCCGTATATATTGGGGTGAGGCGGCGGGGCCGCTTTGTATAGTGTTGTGATATTGTGAGTACACCTCCACCCACATATATTGGGGTGAGGCGGCGGGGCCGCTTTTTGTAGTGTTGTGATACTGTCAGCACACCTCCACTCGCATATATTGGGGTGAGGCGGGGCCTCTTTGTGTAGTGTTGTGATATTGTGAGTATACCTCCACTCGCATATATTGGGGTGAGGCGGTGAGGCCGCTTTTGTGTAGTGTTGTGATATTGTGAGTATACGTCCACCCGCATATATTGGGGTGAGGTTGGGGGCCGCTTTGCGTAGTGCTGTGGTATTATGAGTACACCTCCACCCGTATACATTGGGTGAGGGGGGTTGGCTCTTTGTGTAGAGTTCCTGGTATTGTGATTGCACCTCCACCCGCATACAATGGGGTGAGGCGGCAGGGCCGCTCTGTGTAAAGATAGTTGTAGAGGATCCCCGACTTAAAGTTTGTAAATATTATTGAAAGCTCTTACTAAATTTTTTGTGGCTTTAACGGCTAATTAAGCCTTTATTGCTACCGGTATTAGCGCTCAGCACAGTAGACCAACGAGAACGGGGTGGCCCCGGTATTGGATTTTGAGGTCGTACGATATGACTACAGGACTTCGGGCAAAATTTCTTTCCATTTTCCTTTAGCGTCGGTCAACCTCTTCTTAAGATTTTGGAGTATGGTTTTGTTCGCAGATTCTGCCTGCCCGTTCCCACTAGGGTGATAGGGTGTCGATAAGATCCTTTTGATTTTATGGTCCTCGAAAAATTACCCACTTTACTGCCGATGAACTGCATCCCATTCACAAGATCTCGGCCGGCATTCTGAACCGGCATATTATGTGGTCTCAAATAAAATCAATAACTTCTTTCTCCATGACTTTGTCCAATGCCTGGGCTTCCGCCCATTTAGAAAAATAGTCAGTCATAAATAATATAAATTGAGCATTATCGGGTGCCCATGGCAGGGGACCGACGAGGTCCATTCCCCATTTCATGAATGGCCAGGGTTACAGGACCGAATGTAGTAGCTCCCCGGGCTTATGAATCATCGGTGCATGCCTCTGACTTCTGTCGCACTTTTGCACGAACTCCTTTGCATCTTTCTCCATGTCGATCCAGTAGTAGCCGGCTCTAATTATTTTGCGAACCAACGATTCGGCACCTGAATGGTTCCTGCAGGTGCCTTCGTGAACTTCCCTCAAAACATATTCGGTATCTCCTGGTCCTAGACATATGGCGATCGGGCCATCAAATGTTCTCCTGAATAGGGTGTTGTCTTCGGACAAGTTGAACCTGGCCGCCTTTGTGCGCAGAACTCTAGATTCTTTAGGATCCGAGGGCAGTTTTCCGGTCTTTAGGTAATCTATATACTTGTTTCTTCAATCCCAGGTTAAGCTTGTCGAGTTTATCTCCGCGTGGCCTTCTACCACTACCGATTTCATGAGTTGTAAGACCGTTCCGAGTTAAATTCATCGTCGTCAACCGATGATCCTAAGTTAGCAAGAGCATCGGCTTCACTGTTTTGATCCCGAGGTACATGTTGCAAAGTCGATTCCTTGAACCGATGTAACGTCACCTGTAGTTTTTCCAGGTACCTTCGCATTCGTTCTTCTTTGACTTCGAACGTTCCATTAACTTGGTTCACCAAAAGGAGGGAATCGCACTTAGCTTCAATCACCTCGGCCCCAAGGCTTTTAGCCAGTTGGAGACCTGCAATCATGACCTCATACTTGGCCTCGTTGTTATTCAATTTTACAGTTCTAATAGATTGTCTAACTACATTACCCGTTGGTGGCTTCAGTACAATGCCAAATCCGGACCTTTTTGCCTTTGAGGCCCCGTCCGTAAAGAGGGTCCAACTTTCGGAGGAGGTTCCCGAGTTCAACAACGACTCCTTCTTGACCTCAGGTATTAGGGCCGGTGTGAAGTTGGCCACGAAGTCCGCCAAAATTTGAGATTTGATGGTGGTTCGGGGTTGATATTCGATATCATACTCGCTGATTTCCACGGCCCATTTGGACAATCGTCCCCTCAGACTTATGCATTATGTTCCTCAACAGGTAAGTAGTCATGACACATATGGGAAGGCATTGAAAGAACAGTTTTAACTTCCTGGAGGCGCTTAGCAAAGCGAGCACCAATTTTTCCAGGTGAGGATACCTAGTTTCGGCCTCACCTAGTGTTCTGCTAACATAGTAGATAGGAAATTGCATACCTCCTCTTTCCGGACTAGGACTCCACTCATCCTATCTCGGATACCGCTAAGTACAGGTACAACTGTTCATTTCCAAGGCTTGTTGACACTCTGGGGTCCATGAGAAATTATTCTTCTTCTTCAATAACGAGAAGAACCGATGGCTCTTGTTGGAGGACCTTGAAATGAATCAGCCCAAAGAGGCTATGCGTCCGGTTAACCTTTGAACGGCCTTGACATTGTCCACCACGATAATGTCCTCTATGGCCTTGATTTTATCGGGATTGATCTCGATTCCCCGGTTAGACACCATGAATCCGAGAAATTTCCCGGACCTGACTTTAAATGCGCATTTCTCCAGGTTCAGCTTCATATTGTATTTTTTTAATATGTTGAAGGTTTCTTGCAAATGTTTCAAATGGTCCTCTGCTCGTAGGGACTTAACTAACATATCGTCAATGTAAACCTCTACTGATTTTCCTATTTGTTCTTCGAACATCCGATTTACTAGGCGTTGGTAAGTGGCATCGATGTTTTTTTAGTCCAAATGGCATTATGTTATAACAGTATGTGCCGTACTTAGTGATGAAGGATGTTTTCCCCTAGTCGCTTGGGTCTATCCGAATTTGGTTGTACTCGAAATAGGCATCGAGAAAACTGAGGATCTCGTGGACGGCTGTGGCATCGATCATGCGATCGATGTTGGTCAAAGGAAAAGAGTCACTGGGGCATGCCTTATTCAAGTCTTTGTACACATATTCTTAATTTATTCCCCTTTTTAGGGACTACCACTATGTTTTCTAACCAATCCGGGTACTTAACCTCCTGAATAGATCCCATTTTAAGGAGTTTCGAATACCTCGTCTTTGATGAATGCATGTTTAACTTTGGACTGAGGCCTCCTTTTCTGTTTAACCGAATGGAATTTTGGATCCAGTCTCAGCTTGTGAGTAGTTATTTCCGACAGGATCCCTGTCATGTCAAGGTGGGACCAATCGGAACAATCTATGTTAGCGATAAGGAATTTAATGAGTTTTTTCTTGAGTTCGGGATTTAACCCCGTGCCCAGGTATACCTTATGATCGGGCAAGTGCTCGATCAATATGACTTGCTCCACTTCCTCGACCCTTGATTTGGTGATGTCGAAATCGTCGGGGACTATGAAAGACCTGGGAACTTCGTAATCGTCATCCTCACCCGTCCCCTGTCTTTCTGGTTCGGTGGGGGCTAGCGTCGGCGATTGTTATTTGGTCTCTTCCTTGGTGACCGAACTCGGACCCTTTGGTGTCGAAAGTGCGGATATTGGGACCACCTCGTCGACCGCAAACATCTCTTTTGCGGTCGGTTGTTCTCCGTAAATTGTTTTAATAATCCCTCCTAGCGTTGGAAATTTCAACACCCGGTGCAGTGTCTAGGGCACTGCCCTCATGTTGTGAATCCACGGTCTCCCGAAGAGAGCATTATATCCCATATCTCCTTTGATCACGTAGAATTTTTCTTCCTGAGTGGTTCCAGCGGTGTTCACCTGTAGTGTTATCTCCCCATTAGTGGTCTCACATGCCATGTTGAATTCGTTTAGAACTCGAACTGCAGGCACAATTTGGTCTTATAGACCCAGTTGCTCTACGACTCTCGATCTGATGATATTGGCCGAGCTACCTGGATCAATTAACACACGCTTAACTTGAGATTTATTTATGAATACAGTTATTACCAGTGCATCGTTGTGTGGCTGTACGATGCCTTCAGCGTCCTTGTCGTTGAAAGATAAGGTTCCTTCTGGCACGTAATCTCGAGTTTGTTTTTCCCTTGTGATGGATACTTTGGTGCGTTTCAGCATCGGCCCTGGGGGACGTCGACCCCACCGATGATCATATTAATGACGAGGTGAGGTTCCTCCTGCTCGATCTGCTTATTAGAGTCCCTATTCCTGAAATAGTTTTTGGCTCGATCACTCAGGAACTCTCGAAGATATCTATTGTTGAATAGCTGGCTACTTCCTCTCTTAGTTTTTGGCAATCTTCAGTTCTGTGGCCGTGAGTGCCATGATATTTTCACATTAGGTTGGGGTTCCTTTGGGCTAGATCAGACTGTAAAGGTCGAGGCCGCTTGGTGTTTTTGACGCGTCTGATGGCAGACACGATGGCAGCAACATCGACGTTGAAGTTGTATTCCGGGGGGCTTTCTTAGGACTGATGGGCCTGTCGAAACTGCTTTTGCTCATGAGTCCCCGGTTATTTTGACCTCGATCTCTTCTCCTTTCACTTCTCATGGAGTTTCGCCCATACCCATTACCTCTTCGGTCTTCACTGTATGGTTGATACCGGTCCCTATTTGATCTTGGTTCGCGATCAATGTCTCTTTTGGATCTGTCAATAGCTCTGACGGGATAAACGGACCCGAAAGGGGCCCCAAGCTGATCATCTTCGACCTTAATTTTTGATTGATACCAGTTATGTATGTCGGTCCAAGTTACTACTGTATATTGTATCAGATTTTGCTTCAACTGTTGTGAAGCCAATGAGCTTCGAGTATTGAGTCCTTAGGTGAAGGCCTGAACGGCCCAATCGTCCGCGACCAGAGGTAGGTCCATTCATTCCATTTGAAACCGGGACACGAATTCCCTGAGCATCTCATTATCTCTCTGTTTCACTTTGAAAAGGTCTGACTTCCTGGTCTCTACCTTGATGGCCACGGCGTGTGCTTTCATGAAGGAGTCTTCAATCATAGCAAATGAGTCAATAGAATTAGGGGGTAAGTTGTGATACCACATAGCTCCCTTTGACAAAGTTTCCCTGAACTTTTTCAGTAGGATGGACTCGATCTCATCATCCTCCAAGTCGTTCCCTTTGATGGCGCACGTGTAGGAGGTCACATGCTCATTTAGGTCAGTTATTCCGTGGTACTTAGGAATCTCGGGCATGCGGAACTTCTTTGGGATTGGCTTCGGAGCTGCGCTCAGAGGAAAAGGGTTTTGAACAAACTTCTTGGAATCCAGGCCCTTCAATATCGGTGGTGCTCCTGGGATTTGGTCGACCCTGGAATTGTAGGTTTTCACCTTTTTGTCATTGGCTTCGATTTTCTTTTCTCCCGATTCTACCCATTTTGTTAGTTTCTCGAGCATTTTTATGATCTCGGGGTTAGTCCTGGGTTCCGCTTCACTCGCCCTCTCCGTGACTGGTTCGTTTCTACGAGTGATTTTCCGGAGCGGCTCGGGCTCAACTCTACTGGGGGCGAGGCTTTGGTTCTGCAGTTGGGCTATCGCTGCATGTTGAGCCTGTAGCATTTCGAAAATCACTCGCAAGTTGATTCCATCTCCATCATCGCCGTGTGTATTTTGGGCTACCGATCGAACTCCCCCGTGAACACTGTTCTCAGGATCGGTAGGCAAATTCAATATCAAATTGCCACTATTATCCTTAGCCCCACGGTGGGCGCCAAATTGTTTACCCTAAAAAATAGATAACAATTAAATTTGTAAGTGATTTTAAGGATATATGTAGATTTATTCAATACAAATGGTAAAGATTGTTAGAATAAACAGATAAGAGATGCAATAAATTACCAAACCCCTTGAAAATAGGGGGG
>MCJB01048227.1:8277-29833 GCA_002018475.1 Nicotiana obtusifolia | reverse complement strand
GGGGGGGGGGGGGCGTTGTGCCTTCGAAACTTGTCTCGATGAGTCCCTTACCTCGATTCCGACTCCTTGACATCACATCCCTTACTCGATTTATTTTATCGGAGACCGGACCATCTCATGGATTCGATTTCACCCGCGTACACATATCATTGCACATTCTGTGGAGTCACTGGGACCTTGAAAATTGAAATAGGAGTTGTACTAATAATATAACACATCTTCTATTATATTTTTTTATGAAGTTATAATTCAATACAGAGATTTGCATCACTAAAAAATTTGCAACTTCGTGTCATTAATGACCATCGAGACACATAGTTTTCAACTAAACCATCTTTGAATTTCCACTAATTTTGTGTTTTATTTAGACAATCATCAATTTGATATTTTTTCACTTGCGAGAGAAATTCATAACCAAGGAGTAATTATGTCACTTCACGTCAAATAACTCATCTTTCTAAATCTGGATTTGCTTTAATTGTTAAGTAGGAGTACAAACAACTCCCCGTTTCAACACTATTACTTAAATAGCCCTTGATACATGTCACATGCAATTCATCCCTAAGACCCATTTTGTAATTTCATCTATCGTCATTTCTCATCTCCTCCTGACTAGCAATAGCAAGACAAAAGAAAAACTTCCAGACAAACCCTAGTGAAAAACGCAGAACCAAAAATCAGAGAAAATGGCTTCCACCAATCAAACACCCACAAAGAAAAACCCTAAGAAAGCCAATCTTTTAGATCATCACTCTATCAAGAACCTTCTCGATGAGTCAGTCACTGAGGTAACTCAGTTTTTTTACCCAAGATTTGTAGATATACATATATATGTTTAAGGAATTGAATTGAATTGAAGGTTTTTTTTATTGCTGATTTTGTTTTATTATGTGTTAAATAGATTGTGACAAGCAAAGGGTATCCAGAAGATGTGAGATTGAGTAATGTAAGGTTGTTGATTGGGACAATTATCATAGCAATTGCTCTTGTTGCTCAATTCTACAAAAAGGAGTTTCCTGCTAATCGTGATTTCCTCATTGGCTGCATTGTGTTATATCCTTTTTTGAATTTTGGTTTTGATTTTGATTTTATTGTCCTGTTAATTATCTACTTTTTTGTTTGTTTGTTGTGATGATTACTGAGTATCGGAATGAAACGGATCCAAATAGAGCGGAATGGATATAGGGATTTATATAACCTGCCCTGACTAATTTGTGATTGAGGCGTAGTTGTTGTATTTTCCTTGATCAGTAAAGGAATATAAACATATTGTACTTGTGGCCTCAAGCAATTTTTGAGCTACCTTTGCCACTACTAGGGGATTCCAAAGTTAAATATATACGGTTTTGCCCTATTTTCTGGTGAAGGGGATTCAATTGAAACCCCTTTCTTGGCTGTTGGCTCCACCACTGGCTTATCACTGAGGAAGAGTAGAAAAATCGAAAAGCAAAAGAAAACTATTTAATTCCGGGCCTGCTTGCTTGGGACTCTTTTTTACATTGTTTTATCAATTTTGCTGATGACATCTGTTTCATTCATCATAAATACTGTTTGGTTTGCTGTGAAAAAATTATTTTTTTTACTAATAACCACTTATGTTTCCAGTGGAATTTTTGATGACCATTCTCCAGTGGAATTGACAATTGTAACTTGATTATTAAGTAATTGCATGTTTAAATTATTAAAACGAGTTTCAAGATCTAGATGACCATGTTCCTTAATGTTCTAATGAATAGTCACAATCTAATAGCCATGGTTAAAGAGGGTTGAATTTTTTTTTTTTGTGAATGCTCATATATGCTCATAAATGAAAGCGATAATGAAAGCTACTACACGTTTATAGGTTTTGATGTATGATGGTTGAAAAGGTATGCATTTGAAATTCTCTGTACATATTGGGAGTTCGGTTGATAGAAGTTTTATGACGCTTGAGATTTTTTTTACTTTTAGTATGTGAAACTTTTCCTGCAGCTTTGTTGTATCCTTGACTATGGCACGTATATCCTGTTCAACGTGATATTGCAGCTGATTATCCACACAAAGGAAAAGAATGCTATTTTGTTCACCTATCCTCCGGAAGTAAGTTGTCCATCAACATGCCTTTTTACCAGCATTAGATATATTTGTGAAATTGCAACATGCTAATAAGTTTTTGTCGTGCATTAATTGAAGTTGTGAATTCTAACATGTCTTTTTGGAGTAGCCACTGATGAATGCGCTGATTTTTTCTTGATGAATGTGCTTATTGGAAGTAGAACTTAACTACCTATTAAAACAGGTGGTTTAGATGTTAATCTAATACATTTTCAGTCTATTTGAATCGTCAAAAAGTTAGGCTGGTGAATTTTCCTGGAAATATTATGGTTTATTGAGTTGCCCACTTAATCGTTGATTGCTCTGGGAAAAGTATTTCAAAACTAAGTTGCTGAGAATTCCTTTTTGCCATCAAAATCATTTCTTGTTTTTTCTTGGCAAATAACTGCAGATGAAACAATATAAGGTCCATGGCAGTCTGCTACGATGTTTCATTCTATGTAGTCCTGCTATTTTGGTGGTTATATGAGTTTGTTCAGTTTTAACCTTCCCACAATGTTGTGTTTCGTTAAACATATTACTACATTAAGCTCGAAATTATACTGCTGGTGCATAACTTTCTGTTTTTTAATAGACTAATAGCTTTCTGTTTTGTCCAATAACATTGCTACCCAGTCAGTATCTTAAGCATTCTACTAACATTTCTTTTTTATGTGTCTTATAGTTCATAATAAAACCTTTAATCATCAAGACATTATCTCCAAATCCCATCTTTATTATCATTATAAATTCTTATCAAAATAGGAGAGGAATCAACGAGAACTGTCAACTCTCGAGCTCTTTGATTCCTAGCTGCACCTTTGGTGCATACTACAACCCTTTTTTTTTTCACAGTCCATTACAAGATAGAAAGACGCCTAATTAGAGGTATAGGAATTCTTTCATAGAATAAAAATGTAGTGGGTGAATTGGTTGTGATAACATGTGATTATGAGTTGGTGGATAATTATTTGACCTTTAGTGCATTAATAAGTGGGCAGATAATCGGATTAGAGATCCTATAACCAGATTTAATTGGAGTAAACGAATCACATAATGACTCGTTTTGAAATGCGTTGTTCTACTTATTTTATATGTCTTCCTTATGGCCTGAATGCAAGACTTGTGGAGGTTGAGTTTATGAATTCATAAAGAAAATTTGTAGCTCGTATGAATGATTTGGGTTACAGGATCACCTTTTGACAGTTGTGCTAACCAATAAAGCTCTTACAATGAGCGTGCTTATTCTAAAAAACACTCATGAAAATCGAGATAACACAAGGCTGTCATGTGCTAGCCAATAATGCTTATGTCAACATATTGATTATTATGTGTAAGCAGTGATAGTTCATTTCTTATAAGCAGTCATAGTTTAATAGCCTATTTGGCCAAGCTTCTCCAATCCGAGAAGCACTTTTTTTGTTTTTTTTTCAAAGTTGAAGTGTTTGGCCAAACTTTTGGAAGAAAAAAAAGTGCTTTTGAGGAGAAGCAGAAGCAATTTTGGAGAATCAGAAAAAAGTAGCTTCTCTCCAAAAGCACTTTTGAGATAAATACATTTAGAAGCAGTTTTTAAAAGCTTGGTCAAACACTAATTGCTGCTTAGAAGTGCTTTTCAAATTAATTATCCAAACACAACTTGCTTCTTACCAAAAGTACTTTTGAGAAAAGCGTCTTTGAGAAAAAACACTTCTCAAAATAAGTTGATTTTTGCAGCTTGGCCAAACAGGCTATAAGTCTAAGACCACTACCGACTCTGGAGTAAAAATTATTGTTTCCCAAATGGAGGTTCAATGCAGAGCGCACCTTTATTATGAGTAATAGTCTTCAACTAGTAACTCTCTCAATTTTTTATGTGGGAAAAAGTCCAGATTTGTCCCTCTACTTTCGGAAATAGTCCACATTTAACTTCCGTTATACTATTCGAACAAAAGTATCCCTACCATTAGCAAACTTATCAGATGTACCCCTTACCCTAACGGATGTCCCTACCCATGTTCTAAAATGCCACCTCGATGCCATGTGTATTTATTTTCCAGCTTTTATTAGAATAAATAACCAACCCACTTTGAAAAAAAAAAGAAAAAAGTTAACCAAACCCACTAAATTATAGTCTACTCCTTCCCATCTGTAACAAAAAACCACCACGCTGTAAAATCTAAGTTCTTCAAAGAGAAGAAAAACACAACATGAATTTCAAATTTGCCATAGATTTTCAGAAATAAAATCTATGCAGATGCAAAGAATTGAGTCACTAGGAATTATTGGGAATGACAAAGAACCCTACTTGGATTCAACTCTATATACGGAGTTGTTATGCTTTTCTTGAAGAGAATTAAAATTGAAAAGATGAGTCTAAATAAAGAAGTTCTATCACAAGGAATCCATTCATGTGGTTTGCAGAATCTGCTCTAAAACGTTAGGTATTTTTTTAAAAAGTGTTTTTCTTGATATTCTTTAGTATTATTTTAGCATTTCTGTGAAAAATTACTTTTTTGAGGAAGATTTCATAAATCTTGGGACTTCCACTGATTGATATTGATCTTTGTATTTTAGATTGGAGTCTAACATGGAAAGTGACTGGGTAGGGAAAGTAGCAAATTTGGAAAATAGAACTTTTTATCTAACGAGAAACTGGAAAATAATTTGTCTAAACTGTAAAAAGAATAAAGCATGGGTGGTTTTAATTAGAAAAAACCTAACTTAATTAAAGTCGTAGAATCTGCAAATTATTTTGAAAGTGTGAACGTGAACAATGATGCCTGTCAAGGTAAGTTGCTTTGATCAGATTTTGCTCACAAGATGAGTCTTCTTAATTATGAGGGAACAGTAAACCTCTCCCCTAGGGATGCCATTATCTGGGTTTCTTTGTTTTGATTTCCTTTTTTGCTCCCATTCTTTACTGTGAATGGAAAAAAAAGTGAGAATGAAAAATCTAAAAATTTAATGAACAGATTTCAAATTCTGACTATTAGGTGGTGAGGCGGCACGCCACATGGCGTCCACCTCACCCAAATGTCAGGCTACGTGGTGCAACGCTGGACCTTCATTAGGGTAAGGGGCATATGTGATAAGTTTGCTAATGGTGAGGATATTTTGTCCGAATAGTATAACGGTGAGGGTATTTTTTTCCGAATAGTAAATCGGAGGTTAAATGTAAACTATTTCAGAAAGTAGAGTAGTAGAGAGGTAAATCTGGCCCTTTTTCCCTTTTATATTAAAATGAGTGGAGAACTTTGGAGAATATGCATTTTAATTTTTTCCTTTTCCTTTTCCTTTCATGTTGTGTATATTAGAAAGATTGGTTTTACGCATCTGAACAGTGTTCTGCTCGTCAGAAACATCTCAATGGTTATAGATGACTTCGCTGAGCAGTTACTGTCCCTAATCTTTTTCTTCTCTAGATGGGATCTTGTTTCTCTGGTACTTCCCTTTGATGTCACTTAATTCTTTATTCTTGATGTTTCTTCAAGTGGAGTTCCCCTCTCTCTCTCTCTCTTGAATATTGCTGTTACTTCCATTGTGTAGTCTCCAGCTTCCACTTGGTCTTATAGTTCAGAGTTCAACAGAGTGATAGGCTCTGGTTTGAGGTGCAAAAAAGGTTAGAATGAGGAAAGAAGATGGGTGCTATCAGTGATCGTGTACTGAGGTGGGCTTAATAGATAAGTTCTACTAATGCCACTTTTCTGACTGGAATGACCTTCTCTGTGTTTTAGCCATTCAACATCAATCTCTTCGTATATCTTCATCATCCTTGATGTTCATAGTTTCAGTGAAATACTGCCACCTATTTATAGTGGAGCTACCTTCTTGAATGCTTGTGGGGATGAGGAATGGACTTGACATAAAAAACAGACCACAGATTTGCCCTCATCAGCGTTTTTGGGAGCCTGATATTGCATGTTGTTTTCTCTAGGATTATTGTTTACCTACCAAGAAGGGAGGTCAATGCTGTTTATTCTATTTTGTCTAGGTGCTTCCAGGGTTTATGGTGGTGGGGTCTCAATAGTCACTAATGCACCTCAAACACAATTTGCTACTAGACGAAGATTTCAGAACCAGAAAATAGAGCATTTTATATTGTGTTTCAGACTTCAAATCTGGTGTGCATCTTTTGTTTTCTTTTTTTAGTCTTTACTCTTTATCTCGATCTTCGTGTCTCGTAACTCTTTCATCTGGCAGCATACCGTGTTCAGACCTCACACCTGGTGGAGCCCCTTTCTTTTCTTGTTTTTGTCTTCTACTTTTTTCTTTCCTAGTGTGAAGTCATCAATTATTATTTCTTTCTTTTCCTCCCAAGTGTGAAGTCTTCATCAGTATTTCTAGTGAGAAATCTCCAATAGCTCCTCATCTGGCAGAACAGTGTTCCGGCTTTAAATTCTGGTAGATTTTCATTTTATTTTGTCTGTCTTTTTCTCTAAAACATTATTTATGGGAACTTACGTGCTCCTTTCAAGTAAGTGGTACTCTCTAGGGAGTTGCTAGAGACTTATATGCTGCTATGAAGAAAGCATGAAGGACTGCCTGCTTGTCATTTATTCTCTACTATCTACTAGATTTTGTTATGTTGCTTTTAGTGGTGAAGTTTGAGGTTACTGCTCTTGAAGTATGTCAATGCCTGCAGTATTCTTTCCAATATATTTAACTGTCTTGTCGCTTGCAAGATACTTTAGCTATAGTCAACTCATATCTGCTGCGGTAGCGTTTTTAGATCTTGTGACTTTTGCGACGCTTTCATGTTCTTACTTTAGCTGAACCTGGTGAAATGTGAACACCATAGGCTTCTGCTTCTCCCGAAGATTTCTGTGCAATTAATCATATCACCTGCATAGATTTTTGTTGAGCCTCTTGTCTTACAGCATCTGGAGGCTCAGTAGTTATGCTACTTTCCATCATCTGGCAAACTCATCTACCCTAATAAAACTGTCATTAATCTTCTGTCAATTGGAGACACAGTAGCTGAAATAACAATCTATTGCTTGGTCAATCTCGTACTGAATTTGTTGCAGTTTGGCACTGAATTTCTTATTTCTGCTCAAATTCCATTGATGCAACTATTAGTTGGATGAAGTCGTTTGCTCATAAAGGATTGTTTGTGACAGGGATCTTTTAAGAGCACTGGCTTAATCGTCTCTTCGAAGCTGCCTAGGTTCTCTGATAAGTACACACTGACAGTAGAGACTGCTGATCCCAAGTCGATTTCTGCAAAGCCAAAAGTGGAATTTACCAAGAGCGTCACACAATGGTCTCTTTCTCCCTCCCGTCCTCCACCCCTCTTCTTTTTCAAAGAGGAAAATAGTATAAAAGGGATTTCATGAACCGAATGACTTGATTATGATGATTTACGTTTTGCAGGTTTACGAAGGATGGAGTTCTTGTGGAGGGGCTATTCTGGAAAGATGTTGAAGCCTTAGTTAATGACTATGCTAAGGAACACAAAAAGAGCAAATAAATGCAATGTCAAGATATATTTTGTTAGGGATCTTGGTGGCATGGAAGCCAATGAGATTGAAAATGTCGGTTAATGACTTCTGGACTAATATCATTCAAATCATTATCGAAGCAAATTGATCCATTTTCATTGTTGAATTATAGTGATCCATTTCCGTTGTTAAAAAAATAGTGGTCATTTTTCGTTGATAAAATGAATGTTGTCATGAACATAGCCTTTCTTGCCCTATCCTCCTGCACTTGTTAGCTCGGTTAGACACCTCTAAAGATAGGAAACCGATGACAATGTAATCCGGGTGTTCTAGTTGTTTTGATTCGAACTCTACACACATCTATGAGACCAAAGTTTTGTAAACACACGCACACTCTTTCTCTCTCTCTCTACATTGTTATTTTTACATATTAATAAAATGAAATTAAAATAATTTAGTTAAAGTTTCTCATAGTAAATATTTCAAATTATTTATCTATATAAATAAGAATACTAATTCTAAAGTGAATTTTTACATGCATATTTCGTACTTGAAAAAGATGAGCCGAATCTAAGTAGCCTTAACATTGACAAAAATCACTTCGTAAATGGTTTAGCCAACCTCATGAGCATATTATTAGAAAGTGGTTAAATGAAAAAAGGGATGACTGCAAGAGCATAAGCCCCGTTTAGTTAGCCCAGTTAAACTAGACCACGTGAATAACTGTTAATATATGTCGGCCAATATAAGCTTCCGGCTAGAGTCCAGAGGCTCCACCTCGTCTCAGCCCATCCGCAAGGGATTGGACTCACAGCCCGTGAAGCTTAACTTGTTTCCAGGTCTGCATCTCTGCAGGAAATGGCCCGGGGACTTTCCTGGGCTCCGACCCACTCATTGAGTGGATCTTGGCCCATTCACGTCATCTTGCAGTCTTAATGTACTGCAACTGTCCAAAACAAGTTTAAAAAGAGCAACTAAACCAGCTTTTAAACGATGTGGAACTTCTGTTGTTCGAATCTTCAAGAAGGCGGCAAAAGAAAAAGACAAGAAGCTTGCAGAATCTGCATCAGACATTAAAGGTATATATTCTCCTTTTTATCTTTTTTTTTTTGGCAAAGTAAGTATTTAGGATAGTGTACTGGTTGAGTAATACTACCTAAATACCATTTATTTTAAACGTGAAAACCATATAGATAATCAAAGAGCATTCTATTGAAAAAAGAAGAGGAAAAGATACACTAACCCCGTACTTTCTATTGAAAAAAAAAGAGAGAAAGATACACTAACCCCGTACTTTTTATTGAAAAAAAGACGGAAAGATACACTAACCTCGTGTTATGCACGGGATCCGCAAGAGATTATATTATATTGAATTTATTGTTTGCAGTATGTGTTCACATAGCATTTACGTATAAAATTTTTAGAATGTGAAGTGTCGAAAAGGCTTCGCACTATGTATACAATTACAAACTGTTTAGCTCATAGTAGCTGTAAGCACCAATAAGGAATAAAATATATTGCAAATGATCGGAAGGGAAAATAACAAGTGCACCAGTGATCCGGTGGTAGAATATTACCCTGCCACGGCACAGACCGGGTTTGATTCCCGGCTGGTGCAAACATTTTTCTTTTCCTTTTTGGGTTTTTTTTTTTTTTTTTGCATTCTTCAACATCATACATTTGTTAATGTAAACTCCCAAATGTTAAAGTATAAATAACAAGAAATGCTCATCCTACACAATCAAAAGAAGAAAAGATAAATGATTCTATGTTTGAGGAGATCACAATCCTGTTCTATAAACTATGATACGAATTAGGATTCACCAGGGAAATATGTATAATCATAAGCCGGCAAAAGATCTAAGTTTCTCGATTATGGAGTCTATAGCGGAATGGGAGTTCTTGGTGCCTGTCAGTGGCAGATGTTTAGGTGCTTCAGCTCTATCAAAATAAAATTGTCCAAAACCCAACTTCTCTTTTGGTTGTAAAGCCAACCAGATTACTGTATCTGCACCTTCCTCACTACTTCTAAGTTTTCCTTCAAACCTACAACACATCATGAATAGTATCATCTTTTAGGAAGATAAAAGGAATTCATTAGGGAGTGCTCTATCCACTTACGATTTCGAAAAATCCGGCAAACTCTTGGATACTCCAGGCGTTTCGGCCCACCCTGGATGCATGGAGTAGAAACCAACACCTTTATCCTTGTACATTTCAGCCCATTTTTCTGTCAATGCAACCTGAAATGAAGATAGGCAACTCTATTGAGATGACGGTAACCTTGAGAAACAAAATATTTCTAAGTGTCAAAAGAGTATAGGAGAGTGATAATTTAGGTGGAAAGCAAACAAGATAGGGGCAGATATTCCCAGATGTATATGTTTATTGAAAGATCACGATATGCATATCCTTGACGTCCTTCGTATTCACACTAGAACAAATGCAAACACAACACACACAAAAAAAAAAAGAGAAAAGGAAAGACGCATATTTGGCAAGACCAAGTAGCAAAACTTTTAGTTAGTTCCAAATGATAAAATGAAGAGGGAACATTGAGAGATAAAATTCTCTATACTTTTCCACAAGACTTAAAAAGTCTCAATCATCAACTAATTTCTATAGAGAAACCATATGCTTGGCATTGCACAATTAGGTTGCGATTGAGGTAAAGGCCTCCATGGGATCAACAAATCAAATCCCAATTTGCTGTAAGATAAAAAATGAAAAGATGGTTGTCTAGGAATGAGGGAGAGAAAACTATTTGTGTTTGAATTTTAGAAGTAACAGAGACCTTAGTCATCTAAGCTGAAAATGGCATCTCCATATGCTCTTTAAGACATCAAGAAGGAGCTTACTGTTCAAAATACTCAATAGCTTTACACCACATAAACGCTCAACTTTTTACACGAGGAAATTAGATGACTAATAGGTTTGGTGAATGAAATTAAGGGAGGTAAATTCACCAATTTCTCTTGGATCTTTAATTAGATGAAATCAGAAAATCAGTAGAAGCATTTGACAGTAACATATATATAGCCGTCATTAGTAAACCTCTTAGAAGTACCCGTTCTCAAGACAAAATATTTAATGTACCTGAACTCTCTTGTTCCGAGCATACTGTTCCACCCCATCAAACTTGTTACCACTAAACTGCAAATATAGTTTATCCGAACATAGTCAACCGAGCAAGATCTATGTATTAAGAAATTGGGAATAAAGTTACCTGTAAATCAGTTGTCAGTGGAGCTGTGTACATCCCCCCAGAGGCAACTGTGATAACACGAGCATCAGGTGCCCCCTTCTCAAGGAGGGGTAGCATCAACTCTGTAAAGGTGTAAGTGCCAAGAACATTGGTAGCAAAACTCAGCTCATATCTGTTGTTAAGATAATTAAAAGGATATAAATTAACCTTTGAACAGATCCCCAAAGAGAGTATTATTGAAAGCTTTAGAAGCACTAAACACGAGCCTGCCTACCCTTCTGGAGTGATGACACGATTTGTTTCAAGCACGCCAGCATTATTCACCTTGTTATATAAGAAAAGATGAAACTGGTTAGAAATAATACAAATCATTTAACGAAGAACATTAGACGGTGTCAGTGGAAAAAGGTTCACAGATGAAGAAAGGTACACTACCAGGACATGGACCGGCACATCTTTTGAACAAAATCTAGAAGCGAAGGATTTGATATCACTGACTGATGAAATGTCACAGACCTGCCAGTTTCAAAACAAATGTAACCAATAATCAAAACTTCAAAATAAAATATCCCTACTTGCATTAATTCAGATAACAGAAGTAAGAACTACCTCCAAGTAAACATTTTTGTTTCCAGTGATTGAGTGAATTTTGGTAAGAGCAGCCTCTCCCCTCTCCTTATTACGGCATAACATGTAGACAGTCGCTCCACTTGAAACAATCGAAGTCAAAACTGTTAGTAATACTTAGATCAAAACATTGTTCTTGTATTAATCTCTCAATGCCAACTCCATAAGAATGAAGAATTGAAGGCAGGATAAGCACCGTGAAGCGAGGCCTTCAGCAGTTGCAAAACCAATGCCGGAATTTGCACCAGTGACAATGCAATTCTTCCCTTCCATTTGAACTTGCATATCCTCTGGCTTAAACTTTTTCGCGTGTTCCCTAAAATTCAAATGGGGCCAGAAATTATATTCTTTTTCCATTGAAATCCTCGACGCATAGAAATTCCCAGACATAGATTCCACTTATGAAGTTGTTTTAATCGAAGGGAAAACATGGGATCTTGATCACAAAACTAATTATCAGTTTAAGATTCGTGATCAATATTAATCCTTTTCTACATATTCCAATATTAATCCTTTTCTACATATTTCCTTTTTAATTCTCCAAGAACAAGTTTCTTAGGAAAACAATAATTTACAAATGACATATTTCCACTACTCATTACTGTTCTCCTGTGCAAACCTGCTGAAAACTGTTCTTTTTAGCCGATGGTCCTCCGGAAACAGGCTCTTTGCCTTCACAAGATAGGGGTAAGGTTTGCGTACAATTTAACCTCCCCGGACCCCACATCGTGGGATTACACCGGGTATATTGTTGTTGTTGTACATATTTCCACTACAATTTCCAATTCACCAAATGCTAGAGAACAGGAATTATCAGCTTGATTTTCATAACCAACAGCCAATAAAAAGAGATAGAATAATGAGTAACAAATCATTATCAGTAATTTCCCCACGTTGAAACTCATAAGCAAAAGGTAAATGACAATTACCCACTTCAAAGCAAGCACAATTTATATTCCAAAAAAAAAAGGGACTTACGCAAAACCAGGCTTTGTGAAATTCATATAGCCATAAAGCCCAAATACCGTAGCTCTCAATGTCTGCAGATGGGAAAAACAAACCAAGAAACATAGTGATCAGAAACAGATTAGAGGAAAGAAGATAAAATTCTTTTGAAAAAAGAAGTGAAATGAAAAAGGTGTTTATTTCTTTACTTTGGCAATAAACATGATGAGAATTGAAGTGGAGATACGAATTTGAATTTCAAAAGTAAGCATTTAGCAACTGCTTTCACTTTTCATATTTGTACGACTCCAGTACAAGAGTCTGGGTGTTAACGTGATTGCTACTGGGCTTGTCTTGTTCCACGTACACCACTATCTTACCGCGATTTTCTTCCTTTGGCCGTAGACCTTGTCTTCTTCTTCTTCTTCTTTTTTTTTTTTTTTTTTTTTAATTGTTTAAGGGTAAATTCACACACAATAATTTACCCACATAATAAGTAACTAGTTATCTGGGGGAGAAAAGGAGCGACATATTCAATCAATTTGATTGGAAGAAGAATTTACATAGTAATAACTGTAAGTTAATTGAGTTCCTAAACGATGAGATGTATTTGATGCTTATCTAACTCCTTAGATTGATTATTAGTCTAATTCATGTTTAGATCAAAAACTCTACCTCAAGCACATATAATAGAACGTAGACAGTCAAGTAAAATTCAATCTAATCTTCACTTTTTTAAAATGCCCCTTAAACTAGACACGGATTATTAGTTATAGTCCTAAACTATTTATGGTTTTAATTACCCCCTCAACTTGGCCTTTTTGAGAGCCATTACCCCTTAGACGCTGATATAGCAAACAGTGTGGGTGCACTCTCTTTTAAGCGCATGAAAGTAAAGAAAAATTAAAAAATCAGCTTCCAAATAGGTTATTTTTTAACTTTTAATTGTCATATAGTTATATATAATGATTTATTTGTTACAACTATATCTTTCTTCTTGCTTCATTTTAACATACAATGTGGACTTTACTCTAACTTCTATTTTAATTTCTTCTAAGATATAATGTCTATTTGTTCCAACTGCATATTTTTTTTTGTTTTTGGCTGAATTTGTAAAATGTTTGGTAGGAACTCCATCATTTTAGCCAAATAAAAATTTTTTAGCAAAAATAATGGAGTACCAATTGTATATATTTCCAGTTTTTTTATTTATATATAATGTCTATTTATTTTAATTGTTATTTTTATTTTCGAGTCAAACCAATAAAAAAATTGGCCATAGCTCCATTATTTTTTACCAAATAAAAAAAGTATCGCCAAAATAATGAACTTGCAATTGTACACTCTTTTTATTTCTTCTTTTGATGCAATGACTATTTATTTTAACTGTGTATATATTTAGAGCACCATAAGAAATTATAGCCAAAATAATAAATTTCAAATTATGTACTTTTATAACTTTTTAGATGGCTTGACTATTTATTTCAATTGTATAAATTTTTATTTTTAGGTCAAATTCCAAAAAAGAATAACTAAAACTTTATTATTTTTAGCCAAATAAAAAATATTAGCCTAAATAATGTAGTTCTATCCAAGTTTTACTATAAATAGTATTCGAAAAAAATTATCTAAAAAAGTAGCATACTTAAAAAGGTAAAAATATTTGGTAAAAATATTTTTTATTTTAAAAAAAGATGCCACATAGACAGAAAAATTCACGTTGGAAAAGGGAAAGAAAAAAAGATTGAAATTTGAACATCTAATGTGCAACCACCAAAATTACAATCTCGCTAGTTTGCTGAGAGTGGTCGCGATTAGACAACTTAGAATAGAACGAATATGAAAATTGAATAAGAAATCGTAATCTATCGCTCAATCCTTCAACGTACACAGATAATAGCTCCTAAAGAGTAATGTTACTGAAATAAAAGTAAGCGAGTCACGTCCTCTTCTTTTCATATCCGCAAAGAGACAATTCAACCTAGTAGGAAATTGCTAGCCATTTATAACCATTAAAAGACTTCGGATTCCAGAATTTTCTAAATGAATAATAATTCAGTTAAAAAAAGTATAACAGTTGTAACGTTCCAACACAATTTTGACTATGAACCAGTTCATCTATGTTTGATAAACAGCGTAGAAATAATGTACAACACTTTTTCTCCGGTGATGTCCTATGACCTAACTATTTCATCAGGCACCTTCTGCTTAGACGGAGAACTTAACTAGTTTTTTTTGTCTCCGGACCCTTTACTGAGATTTGAATCCTAATTTTTCATCGTTTTCATCCACTTCATGGGCCATAAGATCACACTTGAGTAGTATGAGTTCATTTGAACTCATAACTCAAACAAGGTTATGAGCTTATGAATTGGACCAATAGTTCTAAACGAATTTAAATTTTGAATTCGCCTTTGCTTGGGTGCAAAATTAGGTACGTCCTCTCTGTCAAGTGATATGTGTTGCCTGCCGTGACTATTCTTACCTTTGAGTTTGTGAACCAAGAAAAGAAGCCAGAAAGCCACTAGTTTTCTTTCCTTTCTTTTTCTCTTTTGTTTTTCGCATTTCTGAATCTTCCTTTTTGTCTTTCAAGCCAAACATGGTTACTGTTAATTCCTTGAGAAGACTTACCTCGATGCACAAAACATGTGCAGAATTAGTGGCATAGTGCTCTAGCCTCTAGGATTCTATTGCCTCCACAAGATTTTAGGATTTGCCACTGCACCAGTTAATTCATCATGAAGCAAGAAATTAAAGTTTCTGTAGCAGTGTGCACAGTAGTAGGAAAGTGCAACTTTTTGGCGAATTCTTAATTTGCAGAACAGCAGCAACATATAGGTAAGATCCTTCTATTTTTTTGCTAGATTTTAAACATCTAATAAAAAATAGATAGAAAAAAGAATACCGTGCTTCGGTTTGTAGAAAATGTTATTTGTCAGAAAACCTGAGAGCAACATTATTGCATACATCGGTAATTTGCTATACACTGCTTAACAAATTCATGCTGGAAAAGCCCAGGCTAAGAAGGAAGACTACAAAAATGAGCTCACTCACTTAGAAGTCTAAACAACAATAATATACAGTATAGATGCATCACCTAAACACAATATACAGCGTCAGAAGAATAAAAAATCAAAATAATATATGCAGAATAGTTACTCATGAAAATTCACGAGTCGTGGATCGTCTATCTTGGTCGCTTCAACTGTCCCCTAAGAAACATCTTTTAGCGCATCCAATAAGAATCGTCCTATTCAGCAAAAAAGATTATCGTCAAGAAAAAAATGTTAGAAATCCCTAGCAATTTCACCATAAGCTTTCACTGGCAACCATCAAAAGCAATATCTATGTCAACATTGATGTTTCCAAAGAAAATATGATTAAATAAAGAACTTAGGATCACAGCTTGCTTTCTTGATTGCTATAAAAATGTACCGTGTATATAGTCCTTTTGTATCAGCAAGCTACTTCCTGATGCATCACACATTCTGTATTACTGCTAAAATTCTTATTCTTTGTACTTGCAAGTCAAAGTCTAACATTTTTTCTTATGATTTATTTCACTTTTGGAAGACGCACATATCTACAACTAATATCTCAATTATGCAATATCTGATTCTACAAGCCTGGGTTATTAGATTTATGTAAACAAATTAAAAACTTGAGAGAAAGAATCACTAAGGGAAATTATAGATGATATTGGCAACTGCAAATTTTGGACATCCATTGTCTTTGGAGTTTGTCATATTTTTCATATGTAGCATCAATCAACTTTTCCAAGGTTATACCTCTATGCCAGAAAGGAAAAAAAATAACTCTTATCAGATAATATTTTGATACCAAAAATAAAATATTGTGACTAAACACCAAAATCAAATAACGCCAGGTCTGATAATAGTTTTCTGTAAAGTTATCATACTGCATCCATAATTGTAGCATTTTCTCTATACCATTTTCTCTTTGTAGTTTGGAAGACAACTCCGGAAGTTCTAAAATCACATGGTGACATTGCCTCCTATCAGCCAATCAACCATACTTCAATCTTAAATTAGGTGGGGCAGCTGAGATGGCAAGTATTTCATTTAACAAAGATAACCATCTCGCATAATTCAAACCCTCAAGACTGCAAAGTTAAATACTTGTACAAAGTTAGGGGACTATAACTAATAGAAATGACTTCTTTGGTTATAGTGTCCGCTGACCCTATATCTGCTTCAGGGACAAGATTTGTTCGAAAACCACACACGGCTTTATGCTTTTGAAAATTAAAACATATAAGTCGCAAACTAACCTGCTCTGAAATGAATTGACTCATTCCACTCTCTCTTCCCATATCTGTAATCATTTCCTCCTTTTCAATTTCAGCATCAGTAAAAGTGAGGGCCCGTTGCAACTTCCTCGGGCTAAATACCTCAACCTCTACCATATATGTGGCGGAGACAGGTCGATGATCTGAAAACCTAAGTTCAGATCTCCCGTAACTCAGTAGCCTTATCCCCTTCCCGAATGATAGAATTCGATCACACCTGAAAAACAAGAAATATTAAAATATTGCAACTATATAGTATTGGTTGTAAAAGAATTGGGAAGTTGAAATTTTCAGTGAGCATGATGTTAAATAGAGAAAAATTAAAATAGCTCGAAATAGCTTGCTTAATCTTGAGTTACTGATCCACGACATATGATTTGCCAATCTGATGAGAGAACCTGATGGTTGAAGGATGGGCATCACTCAGGGAGAGATACAGAAGATGGACATTAGGATGACAGGCTTATTACGCATAAGCAAGGGATTGCAGTTGGTGTTATGCAAACTTCAATTTAGCGTGGTCAAACTTCAGTTAAATACCAAGGTGCTAGCATTTGACTATTTTCCTCACACACTTATTGACCAATTTCCCCCCTCTACAAAAAGTTGGACTCTTCAAACACCTTTAAATGTTGCCTAGGCAGCTATTCCATAAATTTCATTTAGGGTACATATACAAGTTATGGTGGGAAATGCAATTATGTGGTATTCTCATACCACGAGACATATATTGATGACAGTATTGGATGAATATGCTAGTGCCGCAGGGTAAATATAGATATAAGGTGAATTATTTCTTCCTTTTGTCAATAGCAGCATAAATATATTGATCTGCAGGGCAGCATAGATTACAATTAAGCCGAAACTTTAAGAATTGTACACAATCAAACACTAATCGAAGTGAACAGCCAATAAAGCTCTTGAACTAACAATATTAGTAGATGCATACCATGCTGGATTACGTCTCCCGGCCTTTGGATCCTCTCCGCAATACTTTTCTGAGTTTACTTCATATTTATAAGTCGGCGGAAAGTTTAAAGTACCTTCAGACCACCCATCAAATGCACGACCTTTCTTGAACTCTTTGCTGAGCTGCAAAAATAGGAAGATGTATGTTATCATCACAATGTAAAATTGCTTATAGTCTCAATTTCAAATCAATTAAAACACATATAAAGGTCGGCTCATATTTAATTTTCTCATGGACATTAGTACATTGCCATTTCAGCTATGCTCTAAAAAGGATTGTTATCAGTGATAACTAATTAAACTACCTACTTGTAATAATTCATGCCTTCTTCTTTCTCTCTATTTTATCATCATTAAGAACAGTTCATCAAATGCAAATCATAAGTCACAAGCTGCGGAGATTAAAGTAGATGTCTGTTGCCCACCACCTCTCATTGGAGATACACAAGCACAACACGAGAGAAGTTACTTTTTGGGGTGGAATAGGGGACTGGAAGATCATATGCAATGTTCATGGAAGGTAAAGATCAAGAATAAAACATTTTCTGCAGAAATCATGCAGTCATCCACACAAAAAACATCAACAGGTTGCGACTTCTCAAACTAACACTAAATGGAGTATAAGAGGGTGAGACTGCAAGTGTGTGAGTAGCCTATCAGTCAACCAGGAACATTGACTTATCAGAAATCCAATCGACAATGAGTGAAAAAGCAAGCGTTTGTGGTGAAGAGTATCCACATTTACCTGATCGCTCTCAATTAACTGACACCAGTCCTTTTTTGCTATCAGCTCCCTTGTTCTCTCATACGACAAATTAATACGATAATTAAGATCTCCCAGCCAGATTATTCGCCTGCAAGTGTATAAACTTGTCATTAATCTGAATCTTTCAGGAATGAGATGAGACTAAAGTCTAGAACATCAGAAGGACAGTACACGAAAAGCAGTAATGTTCTGATAATTAGCAAAGGTCAGTACATAGAAACTTGAATTTAGTTTTAGATGAATAAAAGTCAATAAAACCTCAAGTGCTATCAGCAGATTCCAGTCAGAAGCTACAAGAAGTCTGAAGGCATAGGCTACACAAACATAATCAGCACCAGAGAGTTTATACAATTGCACGAGAATTGCAAAGGAATATCAAGCTATTCAGATCTGATCCTGAATAAAATACACAAGGATTGAGTAAAAAGTTTTTCAAACACATGATGTTCCAAAAGGTATGGTGAAAGCTTTTTGTACATGTTTGCTGGTGTAGAAGCTGTAAGGCAGCATCCAAGTGTAAAAGAAGCATATTGTATTGATAATTAGAATAGATCCGTTGACCAGGTTGACTGATTCATTTTAAATTAAAAATATTTCTATAGGGTCTTTTCCTATTCCTTCTATGTCGCAGGGTTAAAACCAAAAAATATTTGTTGTTTTCTCAATGTTTTCTCATGTTTTCGATAAAACCTTCTCGTAAAAGTATTTGAACAATATTTTTAGTAATATTAGTAGATGCTATTTGAACCACCCTTTTTCGATCCATATCAGCATTTCGTATAGAAGTAATTATCTCAGCAATAGTGTCCCTACCCATGAAGGGTTTGCCAAATTGAACAATGAGTTAGATCTATGAGGATAAGACTAGGTGCACCATATAGCAATAGGCACCACTGAACCAGGGGCAGCCCGTGGATGAGATGGAAACATAAATTATTCCAGGATTTAAAAATCTTTTCCTTCCCCGTGCCTCCAATAAACAATAACCTTCCCAAGTAACCAGGATCACTGAGACCTCTTTTCACTATTATGAGCTAAATTCTTCAGTACGTGGCTTTCTCTATCTTTTCAATAAGCTGTTCACTACGTGGCTTGAGTGGGACTACTGTAACACAAGGATGTCGGGCACACTTCTATTCTGTTTCATTGTGTTCCAGCCACCGACTTTCCAATTCAATTTATAAAGAGAAGGAGAATTGCAACATCGACTAACATATTGTTTTCCTTAAGAACTCTCCCTAGAACTGTCCCCGATGAAAGTCACAAACAGAGAAAACAAATGCAAATACACTTATGAATCAAACTTGATGGAGGGGGCAAAATCCATGGTTGATAAAAGAGAAAGAAATGTCATAATTTGTTGATACAACAGAAATGTTTGCTTAATAGGCAAATACACTCACTCATGGTCATGGATGCTCTTAGGAAGTCCGATCCTAGAGAATGCATTGAAATGTGTTCGTCGATGAATTTCATGGACATCAGTGTTTCTTTTGACTGCATCTGCCTCCTTCTCACCCGATGTTAGGTGAGTACAGATAAAGCAAAAGAAAGTCTGATATATAGACATGCTCACAGATACTGATCCCTGAAGAGAAAAGTAAGAGATGAGTAATATACAATTTCCTGCCGGTCATTTCTTTGAAAAATTATACTTATCAGGAAAACAGAAAAAAAAGAAGAAAAGAGTTAGCAATGAAATACAATAAAATACATGTATGCAGCAATTGTTGTTTATGCAATATAATATAATGCTAATGTCCTTCAAGGATTAATAGATATGTTTGACAGGAAACGACCATCAATAACATCCATGACATTATGATTATCCTAAGCAGCTGTTGAAATTCTAATCCCTTGATCATTTAGATGTGCTTTTCCATCTACTGACAAAACTTTGAAATGCAGTGCAACATGTAGCAATAAAAACTGATAGGGATGTTTCTTGCACTTCCAACTATTAAAATTGTAAGTCTGAATTATGTCATTTCTTTCAAATAGCTTTCAAAAGCAATCCACCAAAAGCTGAAAGTTTTGAAGAACCAACCTTGTTACCTATGAAGCCCATTACGCCAACACCAACTGTATCCACATTCAAATTCTGTATATGCTTTCGTAGGCTCCTACGAACCCATATGCTAAGAAAAACTCCAACCATTTGCTTGCTCACAATCCTCACATAAGATGGTTTTCTTTTCCGATTTATCAAAGCTTCAAGGTCTAGTTCCGCGAGTAGAGTTGCATCTGATTGTGTTCTATTTGGACCATTAGCATTCAACTTAAAAGAACTGTAAGTTTTAAAAGATTTAGAAGCTTTGAATGATTTCATAGATTTAAAGGAACCAGGTCTTTCTGAAACATGCTGGCCCAAAAGATCCAATGGTCGCTCTGGCCAGCAAAGACCAATTCTCTCTGTCCCACTAATTGTTTTCGTCAATTTTTTTGCAAACTGAGCATTTGATTCTCCTGCTTCTTCTTCTTCATCCTCATCTGGTTTAAAGCAATATAGCCTGTCTAGCCTCCTTGGAGAAGAAAATTGCCTTTCAACATTCTCATTGATTGGGTTCAAACTCCAAGTTTTGTTCAAAACAGCTACATCATTTTTCACAATGGTACCATCCCTGGTGACTCGTCCATTCTTGATTTCAACAAAGTCACTGGACTCTTCATTTATTGGAAAAATTTCCTCCTCGCTACCACTGTCAGATTCAAAGGCAATTTCTTCTTCTATATCAGGGGCGTCTTCGGATGGCTTAAACCTTGATGGTGAAGGAGGATCACTAAAGGATTTAAACTTATTCACTGGTGGGACTTTATTCAGACTTTCGCGAATGATGTCCTCCCAAACTGAAATGGGGCGGCTATCTTCAGCACCAAAGATATTGCCAGCATTTAATGGTATAACTTCCTGAAATCTGTTAATGCAAATAGGGGTTGTTAATATAACTGAGAAGCCTAACAAAACACTTAAATATCAAATTAACTTCTGATGTCTGAGACTCTGAGTGATGCATGGGATTTTTACCATCTAAAGGGACATGCATCCTCAATGAAATCATGAACCTGACGGTAGGTAAAAGTTCAAATTTAATGGAGAGGAAATTAGTTGTAGAACTGGACAGCAGATTTAACTTTTACTATCATTGGTAAAATACATGAACCATGTGAAGCGGTTTAGACTAAAAATTTAATAGCATCTCCTTAACTTTCGACATCATCAGAGAGTGGTTACTACCCCCCCC
>MCJB01048226.1:36004-49253 GCA_002018475.1 Nicotiana obtusifolia | reverse complement strand
AAAAGGGGGGAGGGTATACGGGCTTCCAGCTAAGCAATTCTACCGCTATAGGTGTGGAATGCACGGAATAGGCACCTCATCCAGAGGGGAGTCGCTTGATGGGGATGCCCTCGCCTCTATGCGGGCCCATGTAGAAAAGCTCACATCCGAGCTAGAAGCTGCAAAGCAAAGAGAGAGGGAGAGAGAAGAAAGAGAGAAGAAGAGAGAAGAAAGAGAGAAGAAGAGAGAAGCAAGAGAGAAGAAGAAAGATAAACTTAGAGATAAACAGTATGCTGCTCTACAAGAGCAGATCAAATCTCTCTTGGCTTCTGGCGCTTTTCCTATTCCCCGATCACGGGAATCATCGCCGGATGGTCAGTCTGATGATGACAATTCATCCGGCGATGACGATGATGATGTAGATATGAGTTCACCTTGAATTGTAATAACAACTTATATAATGTATAAGTTCATTTGAACTTTAAACCTTATTGTTGTTTAATGTGTTGTTTATTGTAGTTGTTAGTATCGTTGTTGTTTGATGTAGTAGTTCTTGTTGTTGTTTTAATGGTTTCAAATGCATATTTTAGGAATTTGGTAAAACTGACAGGGGGTGTAGCTGGCAAAACTGCCAGTTTCTGGAAAAAATATACCAAAAATAGCGACCAACTTTGGTCGCCAGTTGGTCGCCATTTTGCTTTAAAAAAAACTGATTCAGCAAATAGCGACCGCAGTTGGTCGCCAATTGCAAAAAAAAAAATTTAAAATCTGCCATAAGCGACCATCTTTGGTCGCCAATGTGGTATTTTTAATTTTCTGTATTTCTGAATAAGCGACCAACTTTGGTCGCCATTTGAGAAATACAGAAAATTAAAAATACCAAATAAGCGACCAAAGGGTCGCTTTTTTGTATTTTGTACTGAGCGACCAAAGTTGGTCGCTATATGGCGACCAAGATTGGTCGCTATTGGAAAGTGACCAACTAAATACTGACCAGACCATTGTGGTCGCTTTTTGGTCGCTTTTAGGCAGATAGGGACCAACTTTGGTCGCTTTTTCCGGTCGCTTTTCACCTGATTTTTAGTAGTGTTCAATTTCATCCTACAAAGCAAAATCAAAAAGATATATTCAAGTAAATGAAATATAAACTAATAAAAACAAATAATTGATCTCAGCATAAAATCAGTTAAATATCATTCACAAAATTTGACTAGTTGTATCTTTATCCAAGTACTTGTATGATCGTCCAACCTTTCTTTTTTGTGTACTTACAAAGACTTCCTTTAGTGATAAAGGATCCAAAGTTTCCTTATCGTTTTTCAAATTACATGAAAGTGAGTTAGCCTTCCTGGTGATTTGCCGTGAACTAAACAAGAGCCAAAATTTAGAAAAAGGTTGTCATGAGTTGCTAGTTACACACCAACTTAGAGTGAACTAAAGCAAAACTTCTTTTCCCAGCCGTGTGAGGATTCTTCAACTTTTTTCAATTCTCAAGAAAGAAGCACCAAACAAGAACTTACAAGTAGAACTTGAAAAGTATATAGTAAAACACAATAGAAGCGAAATGGAAGGACAGGAAAATTATATAAAAAAAAAATTTAAAAAAAAAAAGCAACAAGTAGAGTATACGCAACACTGACAATAATGAAAAAGCAGTAAAAGAAAAAAGAATAACAAATGAAAAAAAAAAAAAAGAGCATAAACAGTTGCAACAAAGTGAAAGAACAAAAAAATAGCAGTAGTGGAACAGCGAAAGAAAGAAAAATAGCAGCAGCGACGGAGTATGCGCAACAATGACGAGAAAGCAAAATTGCAGCAGTGATGCAGAGAAAGAATGAAAAAAAAAACAACAATGGCCAAGATGAACTGGAGGAAGCATCTCCAGGAATAAAGAAGAAGAAGAAAAGGAGAAAAAGGAGAAGAAAAAGAAGAAGAACTTTAAGAAGAAATTCAAGAAAAAGAAGAAGAATAAGTAGAAAAAAATAGACATACCTGGAGCTTTTCATTGTTCCAATATTGAAAGAGTTCCTTAAACTGAGAAGCTGGAACATCTTCAGGGATATGTTGCATTCGAGTTTCATCATTGTCATAGACGTCAAAGTGATAGATTTTCAACTACTCTTGTGCTTTCTCCAAGCAGCTTAGACTGCTTCCAAAGTCCATTTTTCTCTAGCTTCAAAAATATCATATTTGTCCTACAATTGGTGTTAATCTATTAATGGAAAAAATATTAAATATTTTCAACAAAAAATTTAAATTAAGAACTTCAAAACTTGGTATATTTTTATATATCCTCTTTTATGTCCATCTTCCTCAAATAGAAAATATCATGAGACATAGACTCGCTTCCTTCCCAATGTGCCGAGGAAGTTTCCAAACTCTCGCACAACTGTTTTGCTAGAACCGACATGCTGATTTAAATTTTTTAGTAAAATCAGTTTACACTCTTGCCGTCCATGTACATTTTTCAACTTTGTTCTACTTCTTTTTCTTGTTTGAATGGAAGGGCCTAAAACTGTACAACCCAAAGAAAATCACCAAATTGCTCTTGTTGATACATTATTTATGACTGAAATATGATGTAAAGACTTTTAGATAAATTATGTAGTTCTTACCTTGTTCTTCACATTGTTCATCTGCGATAAGAGTTGTAGAATCCAATTGAACTTATTCCTCTATTTCTTGTGTTGCAGGAGTGGTTGATCTAGTTTTTAAATAGGTAACTACTCCTTCATATTGTGACAGTAGAAGATTCTCTTCAGTTATATTGGACACTCTTTGTTTGATTGTCTAGCATGAATAGTATATTTGTGGCTAAACAAACTCCTTATTTGATTTGCCAAAGATGCCATTATTCGAGCTTTTATGTATGTTGCACCTGGCTTTTTTTGGATTTTGAAGATCTTTCTTGAGTCATGTTTATCGGAATTTGATGAAGAATACAAATAAAAATAGCTCTAACATGTATTATATAAAAGAGAACAAGGTTCAGATTCAAAGGATCAGACTATTACCTCCATAGTAGACCTTTTTTTATGAGTATCCTCTTCTCCTATATACCTGTCAAAAGATAATTAAGATGGAATACTTATAAGACAACAAAGTAGATATAGATTCAAATGGAGTTCAAACGCAAATGTCATGTCATGACCCGAATCCTAACTCACCATGATGGCGCATAACACACCAGCTAGGCAAGCCAAAAAAATAATAATAAAGAACCAGAACAATAAAATTTATAGAAATATCATAAGTCTGAATTTCGATAAAACAAATATACTGCTACTACAAGATAAATTCCCCGGAAATTAGTAAATACGGAGTCTTGAGCTCTACAATGGAGTAACACTTGGAACTAAATGATAATACTGTCTGAACTGAAACAACAGTACATAAAAAAAAAAAAAAGTCAAAACTGCAGCCTAGAATGAAGCTCTACCTCGCCTCCTGAAGCTGGATCCAGCAAGTAAATCTACTGTTGATAATTGGTCCCCACACCTAGATCTGCACAATTATGTGCAGACTGTAGTGTGAGTACAACTGAACATATATACTGAATAAGTATCGTAACATACCTGGGCGAGTTAAAAGAAGCAAGAATTATGAATGATACTAGCTATAACCTGTACAGTTTTCATCATTTTTAATAAGTATGGAAAATAATGAAATCAAGTCATAAAGCACGGGAAAAAGTCTCTGTGTGCGCATGTGTACAGTTACTCAAATACTCTGCTCAGTTAATGTTCAGCATATAAAGATGATATGCAGTTAAATTAGGTAATTAACCATGGAAATTACAAGAAAGATGAAATGCAAAATTCAAACAAACACTAGCTAGATTTCCTCAATCTTTCCATATCTGCACCAAACAACTTATTAGTTTTCCTCAATTTATGCATGTACACCGTCACATGAGAGGGTGACACTAGGGGATGGATCCCATATCCACACGCAAGCACACCTATTCAAGGTGCTACCAGCCCGGCGTGTTCATAGGCTCAATATCATATTCCACCTGGTGTGGTCACAGGCAATACAACACAATCCGCCCTGCATAGTCACAGGCAATACATAACAATCCGCCCTGCATGGTCACAGGCATAACAACATAATTCGCCCGACGTGGTTACAGGCAATAGAACACAATCTGCCCAGCGTGATCACGGGCATAACAACACAATTCGCCACGCGTGGTCATGTCATCTAGTCCAATCGTATCACACAGGGGCAAATAAATAAAAATACATGTATGTGATGGATGAATAACAGATCTCATGCTCCTGGAATGATATAAATGACATGCTAAAGTGTAGGCATGTATAAAGTGTGCTATTATAGCTCAAATCGACAATTTCATCACAGAAATAACATTTATCAAGTTCATTCAGTGATTAAACATCTATGTAGCCTCAAACATTGCTTAAATAGTTCCAACAGTGTTACAAATATGAGAAACATCATAGCTTAATACTTAACAGTCAATTCTAGGTATATCATAGCCTAAGCATAATCCGAGAATACATAAGTACCCCGGTGTTAGCACATGGGTTCAAATCCCACATATGTGCGCACCTATAGCATGTAGTTATCACCAGTAATTTAGGCAACTTGTATCTCAACCAAGTTTAGATAAGATACACACCTCAAGAAAGCAGAATCACTCCGCAAACAAGCTCTTCCCGTGCGTATCAACCTCCGAAAGGCTCGTTTCTAGCCAAAATAACATAATACTATCAATAAAAACCATAGGAAGTGATCCCAAAAGACAGAGCTAAGAGCGTTAACTCAAATCAAAAAGTCAACCCCAAAAGTCAACTTGGGACCCACAACTTAGAATCCGACAAAATTCACAAATTCCGAACAGCCATTCAATTATGAGTCCAACATACCAAAGTCATCCAATTCCAAGCACAAATCAACCCTCAAATCCTCAAATTCCACTCCCCAAAATATAGTCCAAATATTCCCAATTTCTAAGTTAGATTCATGAAAATTTGGTGTAATAATCAATGGGTATTCAATATTTATGGTACAAAAGTTATTAAAAGTCGCTTACTTCTTCAATCTAGGTGGAAATCTCTCAAAAAATCGCCTTCGTCCGAACTTCAAAATCCCAAAAATGAGAAAAACAACTACACCCTTTGATTTAAAACACTGCTCCAGCGTTCGAGCTTATGCAACCTTTAGAGTCGCACCTGAGAGCTCAACCATCACAGGTGCGAGATTTCATTATTCCCCCGACCAGGCCGACATGTGATCAAAACTCCGTACCTGCGAGTCAGCTTCTGTGATCCCTTGCCTGCACCTGCTCATCCACATATGCGGATCGCCTATGGCATATGCGACCAAGGCCATGCCCGTCGCACTCTGCACATGCAGACCACTCAATGCAGAAGTGCTTTCGCTTCTGCATTACTACCTGCAAAATCTTTGGTCCTCCCAGACTCCACTTCTTTCACATCTGCACCCACATTGCTGCACCTGCGGTGCCGCATCTACGGCTATTCCCGCCGCAGGTGCAAATGCACCAGATGCCTGCAATTCAGCGACTTCTCCAAAGTGCAACCATGCCCCGCCAACCATTCCAAATCACACCTAGGCCCCCGAGACCCCATCCAAACATACCAACAAGTCCAAAAACACAATATGAACTTGCTTGAAGCCTTAAATCACATAAAACAATACCAAAACCACGAATCGCACATCGATTCAAGCCTAATGAAGTAATGCACTTCCAACTTCTAAAACCAATGCCGAACCATATCAAACCAACTCCGATTGTACTCAAATTTTGTACACAAGTCATAAATGACACAATGGACCTATTCCAGCTCTCGGAACAAGAATTCGACCCCGATATCCACAAAGTTAACTCTCGGTTAAATATCTCTACCTTCCAAACCTACAACTTTCAAACTTTAACCAAAATGCACCAAATAAACCAACGGCACTCCAGATCCAAATATGAACATATTCCTAAGTCAAAAATCACCATACAAAGCTATCGGAACCATCAAAACTCCATTTCAGAGTCGTCTACACATAACTCAACATCGGGTCAACTCTTTATACTTAAGCTTCTAACCTTGAAACTAAGTGTTCAAATTCACTAAGAAACATCCCCGGAACCAAAACAACCATCCCGGCAAGTCAAATAACCATAAGCGAACATATTATAAGCAACAAATAGAGGAACAGGGCTACAATATGTAGAACGACCGGCCGGTCGTTACATGTCATATGTAAGAACATACATTTAAAACAAACGTTTCTTTGATATAATAAAAGATTGGAATTGAAATTAACTAAGATTGAACAAAAATATATTAAAATAGCTCCATGTATCAGACTATTGTATCAAGTACTTAGCATATTACAAAAGCTTGGAACTGAAACAAACTAAAAATGCAAAAAACATATAAAAGAACAAAAATTGTTCTAAAGAAGGCAAGAAAGTTCAAATAAAAATCAGACGTTCCTTCTTCAATCATCAGCCTCCATCAAATCGCAATCAGTATCATCTAAATCATCCTCCTCTTATGATATTTACATAATTATATTTTTTGAATGTAGTACATCAGCTATCAGATAAATGACATCAAGAGGTACATTTTCTCTCTACCATCTAACATCAGTTTCGGCAAATCTAGTTGATGGACCGACATCATCATTAGGCTCCCTCAAAAATGTCTCCCCAACATTAGGAATATTCTTTTCCTCCAAATCATACAAATCAACAGGCACTTTATTTCATGCATAGAGAACATCTTTCTCAACTGGATCCTTCACATGATTTACTTGAGATGCCAATACAAAGGGGTTATCAATACTACATAATTAGTTAAAGTATACCCGAGACAACCGATATTCATCTGCTTCATTACGAAACCAATCACATCTAAATAATACAACACTAAAGTAGTCCTATAGTAAATCTCAATGATATCCTCAGTATCTCCATAGTAGAATACCTTTCCATCGATGGAATTTTGGTCCCTAGCACTAGTAAAACTATGAGTTGTTGCTGATAAAGTCACTCCACTATTCTATGTCTTCAACGGGGCATCCCGGGTCATTGTATGAAATAAGTAGCCATTATTAAAATACCGAGTATATTGTTTGGCCAATGTATTGGTCCTTTTAGCTAGCTATCACAAATGATTGGGCATTTCAATTCTTTTAGCTTTCTCTTTAAACTAATTGGGTGAAGTTCTGACTATGACTCCTTTCTCTTATCCATGCATTTGATCTAGTATGATTATCAACTAAATTCTTATGTTTCCGGCAAGCCATATGTTTCAAATTTAATCATTAGGCCTATCTGAATTAAATTTGAAAATTACAAGATATAAAATAAAGAAAGATTATAATAGAAATGATGGTAATATATTTTATCTTACGTGATAAATGGTCCTCTTATTCATATCAAGTGTTTAATACAACATATATTTGTGCCTCACAACATAACTGCAAATCCATGGAAAAGATCTTTCCTTTTCTCTTATTCTTACTCCGATTGGATGGCCTATTTTAGGAAATATAGATGACAAATTGCTCTCTCAATGTCTTCATAATCTATAGTTCGGTGCCTACTGAATCTTGTCTTCACCCATCATGTTGACATCTCTAACTAAAGGTCAAGCATTCTTACCAGAAATCCTCTGCAATTGACGCTTCTGGATGAGTTCGATTACGAACAAAGGCCTTCTACTTGCATAAGTTTGTTTCAATAGAATACATCCAGCGACACTGAGTTGGACCCCCAAGCTTAATTTCATTTACTAAATTGATAAGCAAATGGTGCATTAAATCAAAATAGGCTGGAGTGAAAATTGATTCAAGCAGAGATGTAATATCATTGATTTTAGTCTCCAATCTATCAAGATCCCCTCGCCATATAGCTTTAGCACATATGTCACTAAACATGTTTCCCAACCTAACCGATGCCAAAGAAACATTCTTGGGTAACGATTTTCTAACATGTCATGACCCAATTCCCACCATAGGCCATGATGGCGCTCAGCGCTATCGCGAGGCAAGCCAACGGTAAACCACCAACATAATTATCCATTCATAATAGTTTTAAAATCAAGAATCTAATTAATAGAGCGAAATTTAGTTTAGAAACCAAGGTTAGATATTTTCATTACTACTAAGTCGCGAAGTATGAATGAATCATAAAGAGAAATGAAATATGTATCAATTACAACCTCAAACATATACTAATAATCCTCAAAATTAGGTGTCACAAGTGCATGAACATCTAGTAGAATGTACAAAACCACTATAACTACTGTCTGGAATGAAAATAGATAAAATAAAAAATAAACATAAGGGGGGAGGGGGGAGACTCTAGGTGTTGTGGGTCGAAGCATGGAAAGTAGCTAACCATAAGGTATCTATTAAATGCGGCTTTGTGCCCAAGTAACCATGTGAAGTAATGTCTCAGTACCTGCACAATTAGCACAGAAGTGTAGTATGAGTACATAAATCAATGCGTACCTAGTAAGTATCTAGTTTAACCTCGAAGAAGTAGTGACGAGTGATCGACATCAACACTTACTAGTGGTCTAATAACAATGCATATATAGTAGGTAGGTATGAAACACAACAAGGAGCGACGATGCCGGGGAAAACTACTACCAAGGAAAACCAGTCAACCAAATCAAATACGATGCCGAATCTCAAGTCAGGTAAACTCATATGTACACTGACTCATCGAGTACTGTGCACGAGTCTGACAAGGCTAATGGCCCGATCCCAAAAGAAGAGTATAACACAAAACCACAGAGGCAAACGACCGATCCCATAAGAAGAATTCTGTCATGACCCCAATTTTCCACCTTAGGATGTCGTGATGGCACCTAGTCTCTAAGACTATGTAAGCCTAACATTCACTGATAGCTAAACAGATTAGGCAACTAAATAAGATAATTCGATAGAACTCATAATAACTCAAAAAAAGAACTTATGTAACATAATTCCCAGAACAGGTAGAACTGGGTCATAAGCTTTACATATTATACTAAAAATCCCTAGTACAACACTATTTAAGCAAAGAGTAAAAAGTAGTAAAAATAAGGGCAGAAGGTGACTCCGAGACCTGCGAGCGCCAAGCAGGTATGCCTAGAAGTCTCCAAAATCTACGATCAAATCAGTGATGCCTAGCCTAAGTATCAAGCCTAACCTCGGTAGAATAGTGACGAGGCCAGGTCAAGACACCTTCTAGGATAAGAGAAACTGAACAAGATGTAGTATAGGAAAATAATGGATGACGAGGAAAATAAATGACAATAAAGCAGTTCAATAATGTAAGCTAACAATAGAATTTAAAGCAATAAAGAAAACACAGAATGAACACATGATAATAACATCAAGAAATCAATACAAACAAATGCAAGTAAGGCAAATAAAGAGGTAACAAAACTGTTCAACCAACAAGCCTCCTTAACATAAGATGTGCAACAAGAATCACAACTGACGTACCGCCTCATAACTCCATTTCACAATTTCACTCGCAACCTTTTCTCAAACCGCCGCGTACATATTAGATATTTTTGAAAACATTTTCTCGAAATAGCTACACACACTTTAGCCCCCTTATGTCGCCTGGTGTCTTCAAGTAATTCCCTTGCTAGCAACACACACATAAATTCCCACCATATGCCGCCGCATGCACATTAACCCCTATCCTTATATCGCGGCATGCACATCAATATCACAACACAATAATAACTCGTACCACAAGTGGCCATATGTCATAACTTGCCAAAAATAAATAATACTAAAGTTACCACAATATATAGCCCAAGGCTCAACTACGATGTGAACAAGAATCGCAATAATAATAAAATGAATGAGAATTACTCGACAAGGGGAAATATCTCAATAACCAACAACTCAACCTCAACGTGATAATATCTTACATAACTTTAACTTCCAATAAGAATAATAACACAATAAAGGCACATGAATAAAAGAGATAACAATATCAATTAAGGCATACAAAAGCATGCTTGATAATAAAAGATAAAGCATGTGATAACAACATCAAGTAAAGCATGTAAAGCAAATTAAAAATGGAAGATATAACATGATATTTCAATTTCTAATTAAATGCAAGAAAGGGCCTGAGAGTCTAAACCGGTCAAATAACACGAATAAGTTTGTGTACACAAACATCACCTCGTGTACACGTCTTTCATATAATTCAAATAACACAAATCGACCCATGTCCTAAGGGATATTTCCCCCACACAAAGTTAGACAAGACATTTACCTCAAATAAGCTAAATCAATTCCCTAGTAAGCCTTTTCCGCAAAAATCAACTACGGACGGCTCGAATCTAGCCAAAATAACTTAAAACCACAAATACAAGCCATAGGAAGCAATTTCGGATAATAAAGTTGCAATCTTTAACGGAAATCAAAAAGTCAACCCGGGCTCGCACCTCGAAATCCGACCAAACTTACAAATTTCGAACACCATTCCGATACGAGTCCAACCATACAAAAATTATCCAATTCCTACCTCAAATCGACCTTTCAATCGTCAATTTATATTTTAGAAAAGTTTTCACAAAATTCCTCAATTTCTCCAACTCAAAACACTAACTAAATGATAAAAACAATGAGTGGAATCATGATTATTGAACAAAATTGAGTCAAAAAAACTAATCCCGATCCAATCCCTGAAATCCCCTCCAAAATTGCCCAAAACCAAGCTGTCTAACTCAAAATGTGGAAAATGGAATAAACCTTCGATTGAATCCTATATCTACCTAGTTATTCCGCACCTACTGACAAAAAGCCACTTATGTGGAAAATCCTCATAGATGTGGCTTCTCATTAAGCCTAGGAAAGTCTCTTCTGCGAACCGATATGCGCACCTGCGCGTCCGCTTCTATGGAGAAATAACCACACTAGCGGTCCCTCACCAAAGTCCAAATTCCGCAACAACAGAGCCTGCCCGCTTCTATGGTTGTGCATCTGCGCGCTTATATCTGCATCTGTAGAGCTAGAACACCTAGCCCAAAACCACTTCTGTGGCGCTGCACCTGCGGCCAAAATTGCGCAGGTGCGAATGCACCAGACTTCAGCATTCTCAACATTTCCTTCTAAGTGCTCAAAGGTAGGAACTCCACCCGAATCACACCCAGGCCCCCAGGACCCCGTTCGAACATACCATCAAGTCCAAAAATACAACACGAACCTACTCGAGAGCTTAAATCATATCAAACAACACCAAATCTACGAAGCGCACCCTAATTAAAGCCTATAGAATCAATGAACATTTAACGTTTAAAACTAATGCCGAATCATATCACCGACTCCCAACGAGCTCAAATTTTGCATGCAAGTCCCAAATGACACAACTGACCTATACCAACACTCGGAATCACAATCTGAGCCCGATATCAATAAAGTCAACCCTCGATCAAACCTTTCAACCTTCCAAACCTTCAATTTTCCAACTTTCGCCAAAAAGCACCAAATCAACCTACAACCTCCAAATAAACATCCGGACATACGCCTAAGTCAATAATCACCATACGAAGCTATTGAAACCATCAAACTCCATTCTGGAGTCGTCTACAAAAAAGTCAAATTCCGGTCAACTCTTTCAACTTAAGCTTCGAACTTTAGGACTAAGTGGTCCAATTCACTCTGAAACTCCCACGAAACCAAACCAACAACCCCGGCAAGTCATCAAACCACAACTGAACATAGAGGAGGCAATAAATAGGGGAATAGGGCTAAATACTCAAAACGACCGGCCGGATCGTTACAATTTCACGATACTGCCAAGGCGAACGGCTCGATCCCATAAGAATATTCAACAACCCTGCCGAGGGAATGACCTGATCCCATAGGAATTCATAAACCTCCTCACTCGCGAAGATACGTGCGAGTCGAGGACATGGGACTACCGATCACATAAACACAACACGAGGATAGAAATGCAAGAGAAGAACATAATTGTTACCGATCATCAACTATCCTACAAAAATTTCAAAGTAAAGAGGCTCGATCGATACATAAATTCTAGTCTTAATCTCAGCTTTAAATTCAAGTAATCAACAAACAAGTTTAATTCAAGTAGTATAGTTAAGGTATTGTGTGGGTCTAAATCTATCCAGAGATAAACATAAATCTAGCTATGCACGAACTCTCATCACCTCGTACGTATGTAGCATCCGCAACATGTAGCACACAATAATTAAGATACCTATGAGGATAATTCCCCATTACAAGATTAGTCAAGAGACTTACCTTGTTTCCAAGTTCACCACGCAGCTCCCAAACTCACTATCCACCTCAAATCACGTCGAGCAACTCAAAACTAGTCAAAAGGATGTATAAATTTATCAATATACGCTCAAAAACTCATACTTCAACTATTAGAGTCAATTTCCAACCCAACTCGGAAAGTCAACAAAAGTCAATCCTAGGCCTAGACGCCCAAATTCTGGAAATTTTTGAAGATAAATGTTACCCATGGAATTACAAAATAAGATATATAATTTATACCCAATTTAATAGCCAATTTCATGGTCAAATCCCATTTTTACCAATTCCTAGGGTTTTCACCAAAATCCCAAAATTCTACTAATTTTCATGCTAAAATCCTCAGCTAATCCATGTATTTAAGTCATAATTAGTAGAAATCACTAAGCTTATGATGCTTGATGAAAATCCCCCTCGAAAGAGCTCCCAAATCGCCCAAGCCAAGAGAAAAATGAGGGAAAAGCCTAAGTCCCGTATTGAAATCACATTCTGCCCAGGGGTTCTTTATCGCGATCGCGGAAAATGCCTAGTAACCGTGAATGCCAAATTGTCCCCTGTCGAGAAGACCTCCATTGCGTTCGCGACTCCCATGTCGCGTTCACAATGCACACAGTCCCCAGCTCTTCGCTTCACGGTCCAACTATCGCATTCACAACGGCTAACGCTTGCCTGCCCCAGCAAGTATTCCTATGTGATCGCGAATGCCTCTACGTGATTGTGAAAACCAACGGCCTCGTGGCCCAACCCACAAAGCCATTATTTACGTGGGTATAGCCTCGTGAATGCAAAGCACTACCAAGCCACCCTTCGGGATCGTGATACCCACTCCGCGATATTGTAGAACAAATTCCCCTCATCTCCGCATAGCTCTCTATGATCGTTAGACCATCTCTATATCGCGGATCTTACTATACACCAGCAAAATCTGCCAACTTCAACCTTGCTCCAGTTGGTCAAAACTTACCCGAGCCCCCCCCCCCCC
>MCJB01048226.1:0-35984 GCA_002018475.1 Nicotiana obtusifolia | reverse complement strand
GCCCCCCCCCCCCGGATCCCATCCAAGTATACCAACAAGTCCATAAAGATAGTACTGACCTACTCGAACTCTCAAAAGACATAAAATAATACCGAAACTAAGAATCACACCTCAAACCATATTAATCAGCCTACAACCTTCAATCTTCTATTAACTAACTCTGAGCGCCGCGAATAATAATTAGACTATGCAGAATTACACCAAATATCATACACAAGTCAAATATGATGATACAAACCTACTCCCATGCTCAGATGCTAAACGAGATCCGATAACACCAAATTGTCCTTCGAGTCAACCTTAGAAAACTCTAAAACCTTAAAAATTCCAACTTCCAACAATAAGTGTCGAAACGCTCCAGGTCCACCAAAAACTCGATCCGAACATATGCCCAAAGTGTAAAATAACAATTCAAATCTGTTAGAACCTTCAAATCTCAACTCCGAAGTCGTTTACTCAAAGTGGTGACCCAAGCCAAACTTGGTTACCTTACGCCACTATTAGGGAACTAAGTGGTTCGCATTCAACCCGAACCCCTCCAAAACAAAACCAAATAGCCCCGCAAGTCGTAAAATAGGAAAAGCACATGTGGGAAGTATTAAATAGGGGAACAGGGATCTAGAAAGAAACACTACCAGTCGAGTCGTTACATTCTCCGCCTCTTAAACAAACTTTCATCCTCGAAAGGGTTTATAATCATAATCGAAGTGCCGAATAATTGCGGATATCTGCTCCGCATGTGCTCCTCGGTCTCCCAAGTCGCCTCCTTGACAGGTTGACTATCACACCCTAACCTCGGAAGGTGCGACCGGCACACGATGCCCCAAGGCCCATGCGAACCAACATCCTTACTTGGACCTTTAAACATGAAATATGGGCCGGTGAGATCTTCAAGTGTAATACCAAAGTTTAAAAGAAATATTCACAGCTGATTATGGAGGAACTTTAACATCTCATCTATATTCATAACCAACAATTTACATACACACTGGACTTTAATCTGTAAGCCTCTAAGAGTGTTATGCAACATAACTTGGTTGGGACAGGGCCCCACCATACCAAAAATGACACAAACATATACTTCAGTACCTATTGATTTCTGTATAGCTACTCTAGAGAGTGCAGTGCAATAATCTACAGTTGAAACAATCACCCTACTAGGGAGGAAGGTCACCGGGTCTCTCTGGACCCGTGGGTATAAACATAGTGCCAAAAGAAAAGGGCGTTAGTACGAAAGATGTACTAAGTATGTGAAGTTGTTGATATGAATATAAACTGAAAGCATAACTAAATATATATAAATTTCAAACTTCCACCTGAATACCAAAGACGGGCCATTATTTGGGGCATATCGTGTCATGTGATACCCAGCCTCGAAGAGGACTTGGTGAAATCTCATGCTTTCATCATAACGTACCCTGCCTCGGAAGGTCTTGGCTGCGCCCGGCCTCAGGAGGACTCTGTAAATGTTTCGTATTGCATCATTTTGTATCCGATCTCATAGAGGGCTTGTTTATTCTATCTAACTTAGCATTTCATACTTGGTCCCATCAGGGACTCGGTTGTAAAATTTAACACATCGTCCGTGCCCAAACCCATCGGGGTCTCAGTTAATTAAAATAAATACACAATGTAAGGGTGTGGCACAAATCCAATTATATGATACATCAAAGTTAGACTCAAAATGAACGACATTTCACAACCTTATGATATTATCTGGAAACGTCTTATACTGGCAAGAAATGCCCCCGACGAGGAACATACATGAACATGAATAGTATTTCAAGAAGGACATAGACCAATTAAGACTTACACTAGGAGGATTCAATAGAAAGACACACTTATACCAAAATCATTCCAAGAAGAAGGATGCCTTACATACCTTGGTGAAGAATTATCTATGCTTCCCGAACCTCCCACTTCTATGGTGATTCCCTTTATTTCCAAAGAAATCTCCAACATTAGTATCACAAGAATTTAGATGATACTTCGATGGTCACAAGCTCTTTTTATCTAAAATTTTCACCAAGTTTTCCTTTGATCCTATACCTATCCATTTAGGAAATTCATAGAAAACTTGAGAGCAATTTGGGTAAGCTAAGGCTGGCAATTTTTCTAGAATAAGAAGAGAGTTGCTCTACCATTTTATGTCAAACCTAGAAAACTCCACTGCCCCCATATGCAAAACGGTTTGCCCCAGCCATTGCAATGGGGGGGAGGGGTGGGAGGGGTGACATAGCTGGCACAAGTCTGATGAAATGTTATCACCCATTTTGTCTGTTAGCATAGCATCGGCTGATTGGCTGAACTAAAAGAGTGCGGGGCATAACATCCTCCCCTGTTTGAAACATTAATCCTCGAATGTCGAATTGTAGTCACTCTTCCCTTGTTCAATCATCTCCTACGGTGTCTTGAGTTGTGGATGCTATACTAGTCTCAATATTCTCTCATATCATGGAACAAATGAAGATACCTATATTTTATATCTTCTTCAGCATCCCAGGTCGTTTCTTCTACATTATTGTTCCTCCAAAGTGCTTTAAACGAAGCTACCTCTTTAGTTCAAAACTTACAAACTTGACGATCTAAGATAGCCACTGGATCCTCATAAGATAAAACTTCTGTGCCATGAATATCTTCATTATCGTTAATATGGGATGGGTCACCCAAGCACATTCGAAGCATGGGCACATGGAATATCGGATAGACTACTTTCGATTCCGGGGGATACTCAAGCTTATAAGCCACTTGGGCGATTCCTTGAATGATTCAATTTGGTCAAACATACCTGGGGCTACGCTTGCATTTCTTTCAAAACCTCATCATGCCTTTCATAGGCAACGTCCTCAAGAGTACCCAATCTCCTACAGGGAATTCTAAATCTCATCATCGGACATCCGAGTATGATTTTTGCCTGCTTTGAGCTATCAATAACTGACTTTGAATTGTTTTCACTCTTTCTACAGCCTGTTTCACAAAATCGAGGCCCAATAACTTTGTCTCACCAACTTCAACCAACCGATAGGAGATATGCACTTTCGTCCGTATAGAGTTTCATATAGTGCCATTCCAAGGCTAGCATGGTAAATGTTGCTGTAAGCGAACTAGATGAGTGGTAGATGATTCTTTAAAGTACAAAACAAAGGCTCGTAACATGTCCTCAAGCATCTGAATAGTGCATTCGGCATAGCCATCAGTTGTGGGTGAAAAGATGTACTAAGGTTGATCTTCTTACCCAATCCATTTTGGAATGATTTCTAGAAATTAGCTATAACTTGGGCACCTCTGTCCGATATGATAGAAATAGGAACTCCATGAAGTCGTACTATTTCCTTAATATACAACTTACCATAATCTTCAATCGTGAAAATGGCTTTAACGGGTAGGAAATGAGTTGACCTAGTGAGTCGATCCATAATAACCCATATAGAATCAAGCTTTTGGCGTGAATGTGGTAACCCGGTAACTAAATCCAAGTTGATTATCTCCCATTTCCAGGTCGAATTTCCGTATTTTGAAGCTATCCTCCTAGTTTTTGGTGTTCGACTTTAACTTGTTGGTTATTTGAACATTGAGTGACACACTCAGCAAGGTTATTCTTTATGTCAGTCCACCAATATAGCTCTTGAAGATCGTGATACATCTTGGTTGATCCCGAGTGAATCGAGTCGCGATTGGTGAATCTCCTCCATAATTTGATCTCGGAGTCCCCTACATCAGGCACACACATTCGGTTGTTGTATTTAAGGACTTCGTACTTTGATAGCTCGAACATTGCTTTTTCTAAAGGGGAATACTTTCTCTTATTTTCATCAAAAGTGGGTCATCAAATGGTCGTGCCTTCACTTAGTCATCTTTAATTTATCAGTCTCCGCATGCCTTAAACTACCCATAGGTTTCCGACTTAATGCATCCGCTACAACATTCGCCTTATCGGGGTGTTATAGAATATCAACATCATAGTCCTTCAACAATTCAAGCCATCTTCGTTGTCTCAAATTCAACTCTTTTTGCTTGAATTTATAATGCGGACTCTTATGATATGTATATATGTCAATATGAACTCTTTACAAATAGTGATGCCATATTTTTAGAGCAAAAATAACAATAGCTAACCCAACTCATGAGTCGGGTAGTTCTGTTTGGGTTTCCTGAGTTGTATCAAAGCATAAGCAACAACCTTACTGTGTTGCATCAACACACTGCCCAGTCCTACTCGAGAAGCATCACAAAAATAACATAACCCTCGGATCCTTCAGGAAGAGCTAAAACTGGTGCTGAGGTTATTCTGTTATTTAGTTCTTGGAAACTTCTCTCAAAATCATCGTTCCACAGAAATATAGCCGCCTTGTGCATCAACTTTGTTAATGGGGTAGTGATGGAAGTGAAATTTTCTACAAATCTTCGGTAGTAACCAGTTAAGCCCAAGAAACTACGTACTTCCGTAGGGTTATGGGCCTTGGCCAATTCTTAACTGCTTAAATCTTTTGACTATCAAATTTCATACCCTTATTCGATACTATATGCCCAAGAAAGCCATTGAGTTTAGCCGTAAATCGCATTTGGGAAACATAGCGCACAACTGACATTCTCGGAGCATTAATAACATTCACAAATTCTCTGCATGCTCTGCTTTTGATCGAGAATAAACCAAAATATCATCTATGAACACGATCACAAAGATATCAAAAAATGGTTTGAACAACCAATTCATCAGATCGATAAAAGCTGATTGTGCATTGGTTAGGCCAAAAGACATAATAGGAACTCATAATGGCCATATCTAGTCCAAAAGGCTGTCTTTGGAATATCTTCTTCCTTGATTCTCAACTGGTGATACCTAGTGTTGATACCCAATTTTTCCCTCATATATTAAAATAGTAATATATACTTTTAAAATATCATTTCTGCATCATCACCAATTTACAAGAATCATATAAGTGTTTTCCATAATTTTCCATAATTTTTAAGGCTTTAAAATTAATTTTCTTACATTTTAATTACTCAAATATTTATTAATTACTCCTGCAAATTATTTCGTGATGACTTAATCATCCAAACTTATTCTTACATCCACACATATATTTCATAATATTTTCAATTTATTCATATAATTACATTTTGCATTTTTATGCTAATTTTGCAATAATAGCCTATATTTTATAATTACTTGCATTTGTCATTCTATTTAAGGTCAAAATAATGTTTTAAATTTTTTATAATCTTCTATTGTTGTTTTAAAGTATTAAGTTTCATAAATAGCATTTTTATATTTTATTAAATTATTTTTTCTTAATTCCTTGTGTTTAAAATATAGCCAAAGTTATGCCAATTTTCGGACAATATTAATGGCCCAAATACCTGGCCCAATTCATAGAGCCCAAGCCAAATGACCCTCTAATTTAACCCGGTCAGGGACCTGTTCATTTGACTCGCCCGTCTCTTATTCGATCTTGGCCGTCGATCTTAAATGATCAACGACCATAATAAATCCACACCTTCCCTTATATCCCCTCGCCCAAACTCTACTCTTATATCCCCACTTCAGTCACCTCCTAAGCCTCCCATTCCCATTCGTCTCTAAGAAACCCTAGGCGCCACACCCTTCAATCCTCTATGATTCTGACCTTGATAAGTAAGCCCTCTACCATTTAACTTCCATATATGTTATGTGTCCATCTTACTTACACGATTATGGAATCACTTAGTACTTGCCTATTTTTGGCAAATACTAGGCCTTGAATCATGTGAAACCCCTTTGTGAGACTATACTCTTGCTCCAAATTGCTTTCTTTATGTTAAACCCTTTAGGCCTAATTTTCTATTTCTCTGCAAGTCATGCCTAAATACTTAGCCTAATATGCTAGCCTTAATTGTTTCCAACCGGAATGACCATCATGTTTACCTTTGCTTCTTGCCTTGTTCTTTACTATCATGATAACCAACTCATGTGTTCCGATACTTTAAGTGTGACCAATTCCTAATTGTGGTGACAGCCAATTGTGAGCTCAATGCGTGTTCCATGTTTGGTCCAATCATGTGTTGCTTAATACTACTTATAGCTGATAAGATGACATGCAGCATCTATCCTTTATGTGACAATCTAGTCTTCGCCTATTATGAATTCTGACCCTCTCATGTGTCACCTGACCTTCATATTCGTCATGAATTCTTTAGACTTTGGAATCTTTCTGTTATACTTAGCATGCTAGGCTGCTTGTTGAATGTCGTACACCATGCCTACTTGTTTGTTTGCTATGTCCAATTGCCATTCTCTGACTACGACTTTACTAGACTTTCATGCCTTAGACTCCCAATTTTGAATCTCGTTTAGGCTAACTTTGGCTTATGCTTCACTATAAATTCATTGTTCTGAAAAACTAAGTATGTATATGTGCTTACCATGTCAAACTAAGTGATTTGCCTCTCCAACTCTGCTAATATTGCGCATGTTATACTATTTCACCTGTTATGAACTTATGCTGTTAGTTTTTAATGTCATGTGGAGACTAAGTTCTACTGGTTCTCCTTGTTTCATGTTTAATCCCTTGTTTGATCAATCTTGTCACCCTATCTCCTAAAAATTCAAGTGCCAATATGCTTTCATGTGAATCCTACTGAATGTCATGTAATCTTGTCCCTATGAGGTATTACCTCAAGGTGGTTCAATTGATTGCTATGTGTGGTTCGTTAGCTCATGTGGCTAAGTGGTTTGTCTGTAATCACTGGGTGTGGCATGAACTCATGCGTAACCCTGGGCTGTGCAAATGACACACCCACCTGTTTGAGTTGCATTTGGCTCTGGAGGCCCAGACGTTGCAGGGTTATTTTCCTTTTGGCCTGCCCTTGTACCATCAGTTATCTAGTGTGTAATATTTATGCCCATATTCATTATTTTGGGTCTGTAATAATGAATAATTGGGGCATTAGTGAAATTGGGGGAATGGGTTTGCTTTACTATTGCATGAAGGGTAGAAAACATGTCTATAAGGCTTGCTTTCTTCATCCTCTATCTTGTTTGAACCTACTCTACTTCTGCACACATTAATAGTAATCATGTCTATAAGAATTACACACACCTCCCCTAATTTGTCTAATAATCGTACACTATTTCAAGCATGTGATTAATTGCCATATTTGATATCCATGTCATTGCTGTGTGTTTAGACAACATGCCTATAGGATGTGTATTATACGCTTTAGCTGACCTAGATATCATGTCCATAGGACTTCAATAGTTAATCGACTAAATTGATTTATTACTTTGGTATGCTGCTTGTCTAGATATCATAACTATAGGACATTAATCTCTTAATCAACTGCTTCTACTGTTTATTACACTCCCACCTAAATAGCATGCCTATAGGAAAAAGTATGACAACAACAAGTTCAAATATCAGTTGTAAATAATCTTGCCTATAGAACACCGTTATCCGCCTCGAAAGCATGTCTATAGGATCAAACGCCGGTAATTCCAAGTCTCTAATAGTTTTCAATGCCTATTCCAATTAGAAATCATGCCTATAGGACTTGTAATGCTCTAATCTGCCCATACGTTAGTCCAGAAACTACAACACTACCTGTATAATGTTGGAATCATATAGAGATCATGCCTATAGGACTTAAGGACTCTAAGTCTTAATTTTGAAATGTTCTACTGCCTAACACCATAAATCAGTCTACGTGATTTCTTGTATATGTGTGGAGGTTATTTGAGCCTTTTATTGTAATTATATGCAATCCTATCTGTTTGTGATTATCGCCTGGTTTTATCATTTTGAGCCCTTGAGTTGATTTTAGAACTAACAAATAGTAGGTCCAAAGCCTCCTGGACCATAGGCATGGGACGGGTAGTGTACGCATAAGGTACGACTTAGAAATGAATTAGAACGCCTTTAAGTAAACAACTTCAACATAGTAATCGGGTAGCAGGAGAGTATAGTTTGTGCCCACTGAATAATATGAGCACCCCCTACCTAAAGGGAGTTGCGAAGTATTATTTATGTTGCACGGGGTGATCCTTTAGACTAATGACATCGGACCCCCCCCCCCTTTTGTTTATGTGCATGTTAACCATACTTAACATAGATTAACGTGGTTTTTACCTGCGCAGTTACTAAGACATGTATCGACTCTCATATGTTTTAACAAGACTCTACAACTTCTGGACTTCCTTTCTATTTATTTGATCACCTAGCTTAACTATATAATCCACGTAGTCTAATGTTCGGCCGGGACCCACAGTTGTGGACCTCGAAGAGTGCCTAACACCTTCTCTTTGAGGTAATTTCTTTGAGGTAATTTAAGCCCTTACCCGATCTTTGATGGCATTGACTAGTCAAAAAGAGTTATTTGCAAATAGGTGCCGTAACACACCTCAAAATTGTTAGGTGGCGACTCTTCTCTTTTAATACCTCTTTTATAAGAGTTGTCACGCGTCGAAGCCCGCTTTCACGAGAAAATGGGCCGCGATAGCATGGCAACTCTGCTAGGGACACTTAGGCTTTTGCCATAATGAACTTGACTTATGTGGAATGCTTTCTTTTATTTTTCTTTGTTTGTTTTAAAACATGTATTACATGCACATCCCTTTCTTTATTCACCTTTGTTTGTGTTAATATTTGCTATGATATGCACATCCCCTCCCTTATTCACCTTTATTTGTTTAAATTTGCTATGACATGCACATCCCTTCCCTTACTCTCCTTTGTTTGCTATGACCGCTCTCCATCTCTTTTCATCTTATCAAAGACTGCTATATTATTACTCTCCCATCCCTATTTCCTTACATGATTCATTACTTTCTCGCACATTTTCATGAGCTAAACCGACTTTTTTCTTTTCTTCTTTTCAAGTTCACTTTACTATTTTTTTCTACTTTTACGTACTTTTATCGTGCAAATACTTGGCAATGTGTTATTATTTTTGCATAAAGCATGCATTGCATCATACTCCACTCGTACCAATTATCAACATAGCGGCACTTGATGAGTGTCTGCGCTTTCCTGAAATCACCCTTTATAAATTAGAAAGGCTTACTTGCGATAGACTATTCGATCAGCGGTGCAGTCGACGGTCTCGTGCCTTGCCCTCTCAAGTTGTCCACTGGGGAGTACCAGTCTAGACCCTTCTAGAAACCCTACTCCAATTTGAAATGTACATGCATCATACTAAACCTAGTAGGGGTTGAAGCATATTTAATGTAACAACCTACTAAGATGAACCTTGTCCAAACTCCTATGGGATTTCCATAATCCCAAAAGACACTATCATATTATGTGCATTACTTGGAGAAATTGTGCCAACATGTTGATCATTATTGCGTAAGTAGTCAAATCTAGAGGGGGAAAGGGCTACCTTTGTTTGTTTGCAGAAAATGAAGCGCGAAATCCCCAGGTTCGGTATGGTCCAAAACATCCCACCTTTGCTACTTGACTGGTGGAAAGACCTTGTACCTTGTGACAAAAATCATGTGAGGAGAGTACTAGATAACCTGCCATCTTTGATGAACGTTCTATCAAATAGGGAGTTGATCGAGGCCGCCCCCATGTTCTGGGACGAGAAAAGAGCTATTTTCTGATTTGGCAATATAGAAATGACTCCTCTCCTAGAGGAAGTAGGAGGTTTTACCAAGTTTCCATGGGATAGTCCGAGATTACTGGTACCACAAAATCGCACTCCCCGCAATTTCTGAAAATGTTGGGTTTTAAGAAGAATGATGAACTACTCTGTCTAAAGAAATCAAACATCCCTTTTGAATTTCTTTACGAGCGTTATGGGAATAGCAAGTCGTATCGTCTTCTCCATGATGAACACGCCATTACTTCCTTGGGTTTATGTGTTCGTCGTCTACTTCTTAGGGTTGCTGGTATTTCCAATCAAAGGAGGAGGATTCATAATCTCTTAGCAATGGTCGCAGGACCTTGATAGATGGCATCGAGGGACAAACTTATACCATCAACCCTATGATCTTAGTTGTGATGTACCGCGCTCTAGATCGGTGAAAGCAGGGATTTGGACATTTTGAGGGTTGTAATATTGCTACAAGTCTAGCTGCTAGAACACTTTCAGAGAGGGAGTACCGTCAAGAGCTTCTGCAAGGACCACTGAGTTACTACATAGCTAACCAACACCCAAATAAAATGACATTTATCCCAGACAGGTTTGCACAGCCTGGGAATGTTGTATGTTGGGTGCGTTTCTTCAGCAATCTAACAGACGAGCAGGTACATTGGATGTTTGAATGGTTTCCTAGTAGTAAGTTCATCATCAGGTCAAGGGGTACTACTCATTTGGTACTGATTGGGTTGTGAGGCATTTATAAGGGTATCAAATAGAAAGATACACTTATATCAAACTATGCCAAGAACAAGACTATCTTACATACCTTGTTGAAGAATTATCTACGCTTCCTGATCCTCCCACTTCTGTGGTGATTACCTTTATTTCCAAAGAAATCTCAAAACTCAATTCAAACGAATATAGATTGTACAACGATTGTCACAAGCCTTTTTTATCTAAATTTTCACCAAGTTTGCCTTTGATCCTTGCCTTATCCGTTTGGGAAATTCTTAGAAAACTTTGGAGCAATTTGGGTGAGCTAAGGCTGGCAATATTTTCTAGAATGAGAAGGGAGTTGCTCTGCCTTTTTATATCAAGCCTAGAAAACTCCACCGCCCCCATATGCAAAATGGGTCGGCTCGCCCCGACTAGTGCACCTGGGGGGACAACTGGCACAAGACTGATGAAATGTAATCAGCCCTTTTGTCTGTTAGTTTAGCATCGGCTGATTAGCTACGGTAAAGACTATATTCGTAAATCCTTCAACTTTATGGGTGGACAAGGAGTGCATGGCATAACATCGGCCCCTCCACTAGACCTTCAGCTACAATCTCCTTAGACCTCAACTTGCGAACCTGCCAGGCAACTGAACATCCTCATTACCCAAGCCCTCATCTAGCTGAACTATGCTATAATCCAACACATGGGACGTATCAGCATGGTACCTCTAGAGCATAGACACGTGAAATACCTAAAATCCTCCTAGTAGACCAGGAGGCAAAGCAAGCTTGTATGCAACCTCACTAACTCGCTCCAAAATCTCGAATGGACCAATGAACCTCGAACTCAGCTTGCCCTTCCCTCCAAAACTCATAATATCCTTCATCGGCGAGACTTTCAAAAGTACACTCTCGCCCAGCATAAATGAAAAATCACGCGCTTTCTGATCCACGTAGCTCTTCTTCCTGGACAATGCTCTGCGAAGTGCTATTGAATCAACTTTACCTTATCCAAGGCATCCTTTAGTAAATTCGTCCCATATAACCTAGCCTCACTGGGCTCAAACTAACTGATGGGTGTACGAGATCGTCGACCATACAAGGCCTTAAATGGAGCCGTCTCGATGCCGGACTGATAGTTGTTGTTATATTTAAGGATGTAGCATTTATTGCAATAATTGAAACAATTTTATGGATATATTCATTATTAAAGTTTGGATTAAATCTCTTGTTATGCTTTTGTATTGAATGATTTTTATTAATTACGAAGTGAGTTATTGTTTATTTAGTTATTCTTGATCTTTAATGTTTCTAAAGGGAGTAGATAACCTAGAACTCGCTCATTAACTTCGAATTAATCTTGAAAAACGTAATTTCGGGTTGGAAAAGATTAATTAATAAGAACTTGAGGCGTTAACCCTTATTTTCTTTCTACCTAAGGATAGGATTGAACTACTTGTAGCCATATTCGGGTGCGCTTAATCTCTTAATAGATTTAGGGATAATTCAATTAGGAAGTCTTATTAGTCATCAGAAGAAGCTAATATAGAATTAATATCCAAGGCTAATTAAAATAAAGTAGCTCATATTTGTAAAACCATGAAATACATTGGATTGTTACTTGTGTGTAATTCCCGTGTATCCATGTTGTAGCCATTAATCATTTTACTCACTTTCTAAGTTAGTTTATATTTCCGCATTTAGATATAATATTTTCTCAAAACCTTTATTAGTGTCTGGATTGGCATAATAAGAAATAATTGTTTCACTTGCCTAATCTCCTACATATTGTTCTCTGTGGGATTTGACTTTGACTCTTAGTTGGGAAAATTATATTGCATGCGACTGTGTCCTCTTACGCTTTGAAGAGCACATTTGGACATCATTAAAATTGCCGTTGTTAACTGGGAACAATTTGGCGCATTTAGGTTATTTGGAAAGTAAGTGTACGTGCTTTGGTCCAAACTTGTGAATATTTTTGTAGTTATTTTTTATTTTTCTTATCTTTTTTTGTTTTCTTGTTTATATTTTTTAATATTTAAAAATGACATAATATAACAAAAATTGGTCGGATGGTATTCGTTCTTACTTTGATGACCCTTGGCCTTATTGTGGAGGACCACACTCATGGCAAAATTATTTAAATTCACCCAGGGGCGGGTTGTTCACATAATCTTAAACCTATGAGTGGAGTATTTGTGATAGGTGTGGTGGTCAAAATTGCCATTTGGAATATTGTGCTTGTTTGTCCTTCCTTTCCCAGAACCCTCGCTATGACAAATCTACTTTTGGTTTTGATATTTTTAGTACTTTGGAAGTGGATGAACTTGAGCATGGTCAAACGCAGAGTTCAAACTCATAATGAAATGCCTACTTGATGAAGGAACAAAGAGCAAAATGCTTTAGAAGAGATCTTGGAAAATAGTCTCCAAAATGCTTTGGAACTTGAATCAACCATTGAACGTCCGCCAACTGACTTCATACTTGTTGGTGATGCCGAGAAAAAAAATTAGAGTCAACCGGCGATACTAAAAAGATGGCTGAAATTGACTCTAGTCGGGGGAAAAGAGGTTATCAAAATCCAAAAACCGTTGTAAGTTGGGAGGTTAATATCTCATTTTAAGCATTTTACAACTTTGGAATCTTATGGTGATATGAAAATTGCACCATGTGAGTCCATGTGGGAGTGCAAAGAAGAACGGCAAGAGCCATACATCTTGCCATTTGAAAATTCAGGAAAGCAAAACGAGATTCCTCAAAATAAAGCCAAGAAAGACAAAATAAAGAAATTGATGTTTGGCTTGATCATCTACTTACCACCCCCCGTCATTCGTGGTCACAAACTTGAGTCCAATTTAGGATCCCAATTCATATCCTCCAAGTGGAGAAAAAAATGGTAAAGTTGACTCGCATCATGCCACGACGTTAAATGAGGCGCTTGGTAGGAGGCAACACCTCGTATTCAAAATTTTAGTCATTTTTAAGATTTTCTTTTTTGGAACATTTTAGTATATTATTTTTTGACTAATCTGTCATGTTTCACATTTTTCTGGAGTTGATTTAAGCAGGTCGGGTGCCCGAACAGATAAAACCCAATAGCTGAAGAAAACTGTAGAAAATTGTAGCCCATCACGTTCGCGATGGCACCATGTGATCGCGAAGAGCAAAAAGTTTCTAAGCCTTTGCGTTCGCAAAAAGCATGTCGTGTCCGCAGACGTTTGGAAAATTTTAACTCTTTGCAAAGGCGACAGTTTCCTCGTGAACGCGGGTTGTCGGGTAAATTTCTGAAACTTAAAACACTGGAAATCTAAAAGGAACCCACTTCTGCCCAAAACATCGTAACGACTCTTCCTACTCCCCTAACCCCTAGAAATCATCTCCAACTCTTCATTCTCTAATTCCATTGTAATCTTCACTCATCATTCTCAAGGTATGTGGCTTTCTCCCTTAACTCTCACTTCTTCCAATTCTTTTTTTGAAATAGTTGAAAGGTAGGCATGTTCTCAAGGCTTTAGAGCTTAAGTTCTAATTTTTGAAGTGAGAATTTTTTTTGCTTAACATGCTTGTTTACTAGGTGAGGTTGGTCGAGCGTTTGAGTGTTAAGTCTGTGAAAATTTTTGGGAAAGGAACGATCTTGAATGTTATGAAATGGCTAAGGAAATCAGCTTCCCTCTTTGAGTTTGATGAAATGACCAACTGAAATGCTATTGGGTGGTGAAGAAGACCTTTGCGATTGCAATGCCCAATTTTGCGATCGCGTAGGTCTAATTCTGCTGCTAGTGAAAATTGCCCTTTGCGATCGTGGTGTCCGTTCCGCGATCGCATTGCTTTGCGTCTGCTGATAACACAAATGTTCTTCGCGATCACAATAGTCAATTCCGTGATCGCAATTCATTAGCTCCCAGAGAGAAAACTGTAGCTTTTTGGATTTTGATCCGGAAGCTTTTTGATCCCTTTATTTGGAGCGTAAAATTGCCTCGTCAAATGATGAAATTGTGCAATCACCTATTCCCCAAGTTGTGAAATAGGAGTATTTTGATCCTGATAGATTCATAGCTGCTGAATGTGAAAGAAACTATGAAAAACTCATGTCAAAGAGCATTGTCAAGTAAAGAGGCACCCATATGGACAAACTTGAAGCTACGATTTTGGATTTATTTAGAAGTTTGAATGGAAGTGGAAGGATTTGCTTCCCTCCAGAACCAATAAGAGCTAACTACACAGTAGTGAGGGAATTTACGCTAATGGCCTGTAGACTGACTTCCAAAGGAAAGCATTTACCTTTGTCGAGGGTAAGGGGCTCAACTTTGGTCCGAAGGTACTACATGTAAACTTTGTCCGTCATATGCTGACAACGAGGTATACAAAGTTTAAAAAAAGGAGAAAGAAAGCCAATGATTGGTGGAAAAGCTTCATGACAGGGTAATCCCTGCTTGGGAAAGATTGCACAAAGGGGTTGAGTCTTCTAAATACACAGCTAAGCCAAGACTTGGCTGTCTATTATTGGTGCCAGAATCATGTTATCCAGACATGAGTCTAAGCTGACGCCTGACAAAGCATTGATGATTGCTGCTATTATGGATGACTTACTAGTGAACGTGGGCCAACATATGGTAGGTGAGATTGATGAAGCATGTAACATGAGTCTAAGAGTCTATTCTTTCCATCATTGATTACTCAATTGTGCTATGATTCTGGGGTGATAAAACACCAAAATAATTTTGAAAAGGGCCCAGACAAGGAAAATTATCCATTGCTCAAAAAGGGACCAAGTAGTGGGCAGAAGAAGATGAGGATTGGTGTATCATCTCTTTTATTTGAGCAGTCTATTGAAACTACCACTCTCTCCAATCAAATCTATTGCGTCGATGCATACATTAGCCGACTTGTAGCTAGCCTTCCTTCTAGTCCATCTGGGAAAGGAACTTCTACAAGAAATGGTGTAACGACCCGACCTATCATTTTGAACATTTGCATTTCGTTCAGCTATTTGAAGTATTGAGTAGCTTCGTATGATATATTATGAGTTGTGTGAATCGTCGGTTTTGGTTTTCAGGTGATTCAGAATTGATTTGGAAGAATGATTCTCAAATCGGATCGGAGTTTTGACGGTTCTGTTAGGTCCCGATGGTGATTTTGGACTTGTGATTATGCCCGAATTTGCATTTAATTTCCAGAAGGTTTTGGCACTAATTGGCGAAAGTTGGAATTTGAAGGTTTGGAATGTTCATAAGTTTGATCGAGAGTTAACTTTGATAATATCGGGTTCGAATTGTTGTTCTGGGAGTTGGAATAGGTTTGTTATGTCATTTGGGACTTGTGTGCAAAATTTGAGTTCATTTCGAGTTGATTTTGATATGGTTCTGCACGAGTTTTGAATGTTGAAAGTTCTAACGTTCATTAAGTTAAATTTGAGGTAAGCTTTGATGTTGTCATGCGTGATTTGAGGCCTTGAGTAAGTATGTGTTATGTTATGAGATTTGTTGGTATGTTTGGACAGGGTCCCAGAGGGCGTGGGTGAGTTTCGGATAGGTTTGGGTTGTGTTGCGCTTGTTTTTTTAATGTTTTGACGTCATTTCTTCATGCATAAATGGTACCACATTAGGCAAATGAGATTTAATTTCTGTTTTTATTGAAACATTAGATCCATCTCATAATTATGGAGTCATAGAAAAAAGAATTGTAAAATTTGGACATTGTATGAGGAATTTATGGTCATTTTACTAAGAATTGGGTTGCTAGATTTTTCAGATTAATTAAGACATTGCCACTCAATTCGTAGTTAAGAATCTGCACAATTTTCAAATATTGAAACCCATGTATATCCTTCATTATAAGGTAAAATGGAGTAATTCAAAAGCCTAACTTGATTGAAATTTCACGAAGTATCCATTAGAGGCCTTAAAAGTAAATTTCGAGATCGTTTGGCATAAGAAACGATGCAGAACAACTGGGCTGAAGCATATAATATCGAGGATTTGTTCATTTGATCATATTTTGAGTTGGGGAGCTCGGATTTGGGTGATTTTTAGGTGATTTTCACCACATGGATTAGAGTAAGTGTTTCTACTCGGTTTTTTATTATATTTCATAATCTATATTGTTTTTTGGCAATTGGTGATGATTTCAAAAGAGAAATTGGGGATTTTTGTCTAAAATTTCATAAAGTAAATTTTTGAGTTTTGAACATCGATTCGGAGTCGGATCTGAGTGAAATTAGTATGGTTGGAATCTTAATTGAATAGGTTGTCGGATTTTGTGAGTTTTATCGGGTTCCGAGTGCGAGCCCGGGCTTGACTTTTTGGTTGACTTTGGGCTTTTGATTAAAGATTCGACCTTTATCGATTGGGTTTGTTTCTTTTGGCATTCTTTGATGCTGTTGAGTTTCTTTTGGCTAGTTTCGAGCCGTTCAGAGGTTGCTACACGCAGGATGGCGTTTCTAGAGTATTGTTTGGCTTGCTCACTATTGGATTCGGCTTTTTCGAGGTAAGTAATACTTCTAAACTTGGTGCTAAGAGTATGAATCCCTGAATATACGTGTTATGTGTTGGTGTTAAGGTGACGCACATACTTGGTGACGGGCGTGTGGGCGTGCATTTTGTGAATTTTGAACTGATTGATTTTTTGGTACTGTGTAGTTATCTATCTTGTTTCTATCCATGAAATTCCTACGTGTTAGAGTAATTGAGTTGTGATATATCTTAGAAATCATGTTTGAGCTATATACTTATTCTGTTGGGACCCACTAAGGTCATTTCTTGTATTTAGTTGTTTGCTTGAATTGCAATTACATACTTAGTCATATTCATTCATTTGCATACCATATCTCAGTCTCTGTTATCATTTGTTATCTCATCATGTTATCATTGTCTAGGCTGATTGGCATAAGATTTGTGAGCCCGAGAGACTGAGTAAGACCGAGGGCCTGATTGTGAGTGATATTTGTGGGATCGGCCTACGCACCGCAGCATGCTTTATTTATTCATGAAGGATCGGGCTGCACACCGCAGCATGCCATGATTGTCTTATATTAGCGCTTGGGCGAGATCCGCCCCTCCGGAGTCTGACATACCAGCAGTGAGCGCAGGTACCTACTTAGTGCGAGTGCCGAGTGATTGAGAGTACTGAGTGATTTGGAGGTGCTAAGTGATTGAGAGTGTTGAGTGATTGGGAGGTGCTGAGTGACACTAAATACTCCGACAGCATGAGCACATGAGTTTATCACTGTGGTGCATTACATTTGACATGCATAAGTGGCATGTAGGCATATAGATACATTTCCTCATGCTATACGGTATTGTGACATTCATGACGTCTCATGCACATTGACATGTAGGCATAGAGATGTACTTTTCTTATGCTATCTGAAAATAGAACATCTTATTCATTGTTGATAGTTTTTGGGAAAAATCATAGTTTCCTGACATACTCACATTTTGGTGATTTCGCTGAATGATTTAGATTTTACTGCTATACCTGAAAAGCATGCCTATTTTTCGTAACTATGAACGAGCTGAGCATCATATCTTTGAATATCACTTGTATTGTTTTCATTATATTGTCGAGAGTTGTTCTTGGCTGTTAGTGTTGTACTCTGACCGTTGTCCAAGCTCGTCACTACTTTCGCCCTTAGGTCCGGTTTGTTACTTATTGAGTACATGGTGTGGGTTGTACTCATAATACACTTTTAAACCTTGCGTGCAAATTTTGGAGCTGATATTGATGTGTATGGCGAAAACTGGCTGTGAAGATGAACTTGCATTTCCGGTGGTAGCTGCCTCTTATTCATTGTAGCTTTAGATTTATAAAAATCTATTTATGTACATTTCAAACAGACGATGTATTTATTTCATATTTGCTTTGTAAACTCAAAATCTTAGAAGCTTATGATTTGTACTACAAGTCCTTGGGGATTCTTTGTATAAGATTTTAGTTATATTATCATTATTTTGTCTGTACATCTCATTTGAAATTGGATTATTGTTAAATTGGCTTACCTAGCGGGTTGGATTAGGTGTCGTTACGACTAGTTAGATTTTGGGTCGTGACAAGTTGGTATTAGAGCTCTATGTTCATAGGTTCTACGAGTTATGAGCAAGTATTTAGTAGAGTCTTGCGGATCGGTATGATGACGTCCATACCTATCTTCGAGAGACTACAGGGCATGTAGGATAAACTTCCCACCTTTCTTTCCTTATCGTGCGACGTTGATTTAGCTTGAAGCGTATCTCTTTGAATTCCTTCCACTCAGTCGTATGCACATATGAGCGCTCGGTAACAGCTGTACATCGACGGCTTGTGGAATTCCATGGATGAGGTGCGAGACGTGTTTTTTGTGTTTTGGTGATGGGCCAGTCTTGAAGACTTGAGGCCAGGTTTAGACCGCAGCTTAGGCTCGGTAGTTTCAGTTGTGAGAGCTTGTGCTTTTGGACTTATATGTCCGGTAGTGACCGTATGAGAGGAATTTATTGCTTGGTGAATGGTTGGATGGCTATATGACGAGTATTATGTTGTATTGCAGGAGCTTGTGAAGGATCTAGTTGAATCTCACTGCGAAATAATGGCAATAATAGAGTATGGGCATTGTGAGTTATCGGATATTTATTCTATGGCTTTGAGCCAAGTGGGGAAGTTTTCAATCGGCGATTTGATTGCATGGTTATGTGTTGTATTAGTTTCGGTCTGAGGCATACTTGTGGGTCGGTTACGACTCACAGAGGTTGGTTTTGAGGATGACTTGAGTAAGGAATTTCGTGATGCACGATGTAATACCCCTTGTGTATATATGATAATTTTGAAATGGTCTAGGGTTGCTATTCGTGATGGATGTAATGTACCAAGAAAAGGATTCCCTAGATTGCTTAGAGGTATGGATTACTACTTTGGGTGTTGTCGTGCAAATGGGGCAGAGGTCGTTTGGTCATTTGGTCGATGCAATTGAGATTTGAGCGGAGTGGATGACTCTCGCAAAGGTTCAAATGGATTCAAGATTTATATGTAGCAATTGAGAATTTTTTTTTGATTTGTATATGGCTTGAATATGAGATTTACATTGGATATTGTCGAGACTCGCGGTATTTTTATATCATTATGCATTCTACATTTTAGTATCACGATGGTGAAGGAAATGACTTTAAACTTGTAGAAGGTCTCTTCAGAGTGGGCGTCTCGGTTGTGGTACTTTTCGGGTGCTTAAGAGGGAATACAATGGCTTATGGGCCTTAGGGCGGCGTGGTTTCATGCTAGGATCTCTTCTGGTGAGCTTTTGGTAAGGATCGTGGTGTTCTGGCAAGGAGAAGTGTCAACTTGAGGGTAATTCAGAAGGAACTCGGAGAAATAGGATAGCTTGGTAGTAGGTTGGATCAACATAGTAATGGATATGATTGGTTCTTTGGGTATTTATGATGTGGTGAGTCTTTACGGGTGTTTTGTGGCGATACTCTTGGGTTTGACAACCTGCGTGGCTTGGTTGAGTTAGAGAGATTCAGTTCCAATGGCTTGGTTATGTGCAAATGGGTTTCGAAGAGTTCTCGATAGTGTCTACCACAGTTTGAGATAGATATTTCCTACCGGCATAAGGAGCATGTTGCGTATTATGATTTTTCTCCTAGATGGGATCAAGTGGAAGGTTTCCAGCTAATCGAGTATGTAATTTGCTTGTGACCTAGAGTCGGTAATGTGGTTCTCGTGTTTTAACACGATAGCATGATAGATGCAGTGTGTCGTGTGGGATTGAGATTTGTATGTTCATGGGCACGGTTCAGTGTTGAAGGGAGGGTCATGAATTATTTAGACAACATGGACGGTTTCGGATGACTAGATGAATGCTTTTACTACTTGGTATTGCCTGAGAAGACTGCGCATTTCAAAGGGCCCTTTGTGTTTTGACTTATGGATACTTCATTGGTATTGCGGTACTCGCCTAGTTGATCGACTACTGATGTTCGGATTTTGCTATGTGGCACGGAAGAATTATGGAAGTATTTCTTGTAGAATGATTATGTATGAAGGATGTGTCAGTCACTTGAGTGGTGGAGATGGGATCAGATCTGGTGATTCTTTTGTATTCTGGTGGTTTTGAGAATGGGAGTCTCAGAGGCAGATTGTTCCTTGGTTGCGGACTGTGAAGACATGGACGAAGTCAGATATCTAATAGTAGGTGTTATGTTTAGTCCATTGAGGATTTTTGGAGGGCTATCTATCTATCTATGGGAGACGGAGTCGATTTGGGGGCCCATTGGTAGGCCAATGAGGATGTGTATTCTACACCGGGTTGGATTTGTTGACTCAACACTATTATTGTTGAGGGGTGTGTCATTCGGTTAGAGTTGAGCTTGTTTGCATTCCAATATGTTCTATGTGTTACTCTTCTACGATATAATGGGTTGTGATTTGTTGGTTATACGCACACTAGATGCGTTTCTTCTTCGAGCGAGATGGTTATTGAGGTGTTGATTGGCTAGTTCACCATGATTATGGTCTTTCCTCTTGATGGTATATCATGCTATCAGTTTCTTTATGATTATGGTCATGCACTTTGTGTGGTTGTTTTTGACTGATTTTATTCGTATATCAAGTCCGTTGGTAATCATTTATTGATGGTGGGTTTTTATATGGACCGGTGTTTGGATGGGGTCACGCTTTGCAAAAAAATATGTTGGAAGATGATCTTTTGTGTCAGATTCACGTGTGTTGGTTCTACAATGTGTGATGGGTTCATAGCATTGCATTTGTGGTGGTACTTGTTGAGCCTGAGAGACGGATGTCTCATTTGATTCATTTTTTTCATGTTTGAGTACATTGGAATTGTTGCTTATTACTGCACGGATTGAGCAGTTTGTGACTTAGGTTGTATTGGTATGGCATGTCAATAGATCAGTTGTGTTTGATGAGATGAGGTCATTGGACCTAAAATGGGTACTATCGGATTTGATTACGGTATGTTTGGAAGAACAATATCAAAAATCGGCTTAGAATTTGGCTTTGATTCTTCTCAGATGATAGAGAGCTCCATGACATGTTGTTCTAACGAGTGGTTATTAGTTTCAGCATGTTTCTTACATTATCGGCAGCGTACGAGGGTTTTGAACGAGGTTTTATTTGATATGAGAATTTGTTTTTGGTACCCGGTTTATTTTTGAGCAGCTATTATGATAAAAATTTATTGTTATGAGTATGCGAGTTATGTGGTATATCATGTGATTACATCTTGGGTTATTGTTATGGCTTAATATAGCTGGTTCAGACTTATACAGTATGTAGATGCGAGATTCGTGTCTTGTATGGAATTCCAGATATTGGAAATTGGGTTCCAAGGTTTATGGACTAAGGTTGAATTAACGATCTTCAGTTATGTTGTGCTGTCAAGCTTATTTGGATTGGGGTGACGTGGGTCATCCCCGGGTATGTGCATAGTAAGATTACATGGCGGTTTGATAGCTTTGGAACGACTCTTGGCACGTTCAAGTAGGAACATATATTTTAAGTGGGGTAGAATGTAACGACCCAACCGGTCGTTTTGAACATTTACATTCCGTTAAGCTATTTGAAGTCTTGAGTATCTTCGAATAATGTAGTATGACTTGTGTGAATCGTCAGTTTTGGTTTTTAGGTGATTCAGAATTGATTTGGAAGAATGATTCTCAACTAGGAAGCTTTAAGTTGGAATAGTTGACCAAGTTTGACTTTTTAGTATTTGACCTCGGATCGGAGTTTTGATGGTTTCTAACCAGCTCGCATGGTTCATCAGTTCCACCAAAAACTCTCATTTGTTGAAGCGGAGCATAGTGCACTTTAGGTGCTGAGCGAGAAAGGTCTCTTCTTTCCTTTCGATTTATTCACTGATCTGAAACTTAGCATTTGTTTTCTTATTGATTCCCGAGGCGGTGGCATTCTTGAATGAAGTTTATTCGAACCGAATTAGCACTTCTCAGATCAGGCTAGGCCTCTCCAGCTGAGTTGGCCGCCAGGGGCCTGGATGCTAGCGATTGGCACATAGGGGAATCGTTGCCCGAGTTTCTCGCCCTGGTATCCTGCACCTCGCGTTCATGATATCAACATTCAACTGTGCCCCGGAGACCCGGTCGAAGCATGTACGTCCAGTGTGCTTCTTTCACAACATGCTATAGTCCTGGGCGTCTTCCATAGGGGTCCGGATTGTGATTTTGGACTTGACTGTATGCGCGGATTTGTATTTGGATATTTCTAGAAGGTGTTGGTTATAATGGCAAAAGTTTGAATTCGAAAGTTTGAAATGTCAAGTTTGACCGAGAGTTGACTTTGATGATGTCGGGTTCGAATTGTTGTTCTGGGAGTTGGAATAGGTTCTTTATGTCATTTGGGACTTTGTGCAAAATTTGAGTTCATTCCGAGCTGATTTGATATGGTTCAACACAAGTTTTGAAAGTTGAAAGTTATAAAGTTCATTAAGTTCGATTTGAGGTGCGATTCATGGTTTTGATGTTGTTATGCGTGATTTGAGACCTCGAGTAAGTCTGTGTTATGTTATGGATTTGTTGGTACGTTCGGACAAGTCCCGAGGGGCTCAGGTGAGTTTTGGATTGGTTTTGGTTGTGTCGCGCTCATTATTTTATGTTTCGACGTTGTTTCTTCATGCATAAATGGTACCACATTAAGCAAATGAGTTCCAGTTTCTATTTTGATTGAAGCATTAGATATGTATTGCAATTACAGAGCCATAGTAAAATGAATCGTCGAATTTGGACATCGTATAAGGAATTTATGGTCATTTTACTATGAATTGGATTGCCAGATTTTTTTGGATTAATTACGAAATTGTCACTCAATTCGTATATAAAAATCTACACTATTTCAAAATATTGAAACCAATATATCTCCATCATTATATGGTCAAATGGAGTAATTCAAAAGCTAAACACTACTAGACTTTCACGAAGAATCCATTGGAGGCATCAAAAGTGAGTTTCGGGATCATTTGGCACAAGAAATGAGGCAGAACAGCTCGGCAGAAGCATATAACATCGAGTGTTTGTTCATTTGATCATATTTTGAATTGGGGAGCATGGATTTGGGTGATTGTTTAGGCGATTTTAACCAAATGGATTGGGGTATGTGTTTTCTACTTGGTTTTGATTATATTTCATGAATCTATCTTCGTTTTTGGTATTTGCTTGATGATTTCAAAAGAAAAGTTGAGGGTTTTTCTCTAAAATTTCATAATGTGAATTTCTGAGTTTTGAACATAATTTCGGAGTCAGATTTGAGAGAAACTAGTATGGTTGGACTCATAATATAATGGGTTGTTGGATTTTGTGAGTTTTGGTAGGTTCCGAGATGCGGGCTCGGGTTTGACTTTTTGGTTGAATTTAGGCTTTTGATTAAAGATTCGACCTTTGTCAATTGGGTTTGTTTACATTGGCATTCTTTGATGTTCTTGAGTTGCTTTTGGCTAGTTTCGAGCCATTCGGAGGTCGATACAAGTGGGATGGCATTTCTAGAGTATTGTTTGGCTTGCTCGATAGTAGATTCGGCTTGTTCGAGGTACTGTAGCACTTCTAAACTTGGTGCTGAGGGTATGAATCCTTGAATATACGTGTTATGTGTTGGTGTAGAGGTGACACACATGCTAGGTGACAGGCGTGTGGGCGTACACCGTGTGAACTATGACTCAGTTGATTTTGTGGTACTGTGTAGTTATCTATCTTGTTTCTATCCATGAGATTCCTACGTGTTAGAGTAATTGAGCTGTGAGCCATGTTAGAAATCATGTTTGGTTTATATACTTATTCTGTTGGGACCCACTGAGGTCATTTATGTTGTTGAGTTATTTGCTTAAATTGCAATTACATACTCAGCCATATTCATTCATTAGCATAGCATATCTCAATCTTTGTTATCAGTTGTTGTCACATCATGTTATCATTGTTAGGGTTGATTGGCATGAGATTTGTAAGCTTGAGAGACTAGAGCGATTGATGACTGAGTGAGGCCGATGGCTTGATTATGAGTGATATTTTTGGGATCAGCCTGAAAAGTATGCCTATATTCCGTAACTATGAACGAGCTGAGCATTGTATCTTTGAATATTACTTGTACTGTTTTCATTATATTGTTACCAGTTTTTCTTGGTTGTTGGTGTTTGACTCTGATCGTTGTCCAAGCTCGTCAGTACTTTCAACCTAAGGTTAAGTTACTTATTGAGTACATGGGGTCAGTTGTACTCATACTATACTTCAGCACCTTGCGTGCAAATTTTGGAGTTGATATTGCTGTGTATGGCGGAAGCTGGCTGTGATGATGAACATGCATTTCCGGTGGTAGCTGCCTCTTGTTCATGGTAGCTTTAGATTTATAAAAATCAATTTATGTACATTTTAGATGATGTATTTATTTCATACTAGCTTTATAAACTCTAAATCTTAGAAGTTCATGATTTGTACTACCAGTCCTTGAGGATTCTTTTTATAAGAGTTTAGTTATATTATCAGTATTTTCTCAGTAGATCTCATTTGAAATTGGATTATTGCTAAATTGTCTTACCTAGCAGGTTGGGTTAGGTGCCATCATGACTAGTATGATTTTGGGTCATGACAACTGGTGACGGGTCATCTCTGACTGGTGTAGTTAATGAGAAAACACAATCAAAAGCAGGTTGGAGGACATGATCCAGAGGCAAGGAAAGATCGAGAGGCAGAAGCTAATGTTCAAGAAGCATGAGAAAAAGAAGAGCAAATTCTTGACCAAAATGATGCAAAAGTTGAGTTCATTTTGTTGTACACATGACTCATATGATGATCAGGGGGAGGATTTGGAGCTCACATTTCCCTCCACCTCCAGCTCCGAGTGATACCGATTTCGGGGAGCATGACTATTGTTTGAACTTGATAGATTAGTTAACTTTTTTAGTTTATTGGTGATTTTTTATAGTTTACTTCTCGAATGTTAGCACTAATTTTTATGCTTTTTATTTTGTTACTTTCTTTACTTATAGTGGTGTTAATTAAACTCCTTGGTTTAGTAGCTAGTAGTGAATAAAGTGATTATTAGGTGTGAACTTTTTTTCCATAAACCAACATGTGGCTTGTTTGGTACCAACATATTTACACATTAGCATATGAAATGTTGGTGGTTTGAAATGAAAAATGATTGAAGCGACAATCCTTGTTGTGACTTTTAGGTTCCATTTTTGGCTCTTTGATTCATTAAAATAGTCTTTAGGCTATACATGACATTCTTTGAGTTTATTGGCTTCAATTGGATTTTGAATTTTTATTTCACTCGAATGTGCTTCAAGGCGAAATCCTAGACTAACTTTGTTTGAAAAATGATGTTAGACCTTTCTTGGATTGTTCTTCTACCTTAAATTTTCTACCCTTGCATATTTTCCCTGGTCAACCCCTTTTGAGCCTTTAACCTTTTTCATGTTACAAGATTTAACCTTTTATTCTTTATTGATCTATCTTTTGGTATCCCACCTCCCTAAGTTCTTTGAAAGTGTAGGCTAAAAGCCTAAGTTTGGGGGTGACGGTTGGAAAAGTTCTAATGTGGAAATTTCTATAAAGGTGAAGAGTTAAAAAGAAAATTATTTAAAAGAAAAAGGTAAGAAAGATTAAAAAGAAATAAAAAATAAGGAGTTGTGAACAAAGGGAAGACTTGGTGGTGAAACGAAAAGTGAAGAAAGGGTGGAAAAGATTTTGAAAGAAGTGTGCTTTATATTGGAAATTGTAGTGCTTAGAGATGTTTTGAGTCAGTCTTATCCAAAATTGGACCATACCTTAAGTCCTAATTTATTTTTAATCAAGTGTGTCTATATTAGTGGAGAAATACATGAATGGCAAGCTGATGGCACTGCTTGTGTGCGGTTGAATATCTTTGTGAGGGAGAGAGTTAATTCTTTCCATCTTATATCCCAGTTGTGTTTTAATTGAAATATAAATGTTGAAATTCTCTCTTAAGTGTGAGGGCACACGAAATTTAAGTTGTGAATTTAATCCAATCTCCAGTTGGGAGGAATGTAACACAAGAAAGTTGTTTGTGATAATGAGACAAATTTTGAAGCTCTAGTGTCATAACTTGGTTGCTACTTTGACTAACGTGGTATTTGAGAACTTGAATTGAAATGAAATCTGTGAGAGTTGTTGGTGATTCATATGCTTCGAATTAGTTGTTGGTACCAACCGAAGTCACTAGATTGTGTTTAATTTGAATCTTGCTGACTTGAAATGATGTGTCGTATGCCATTGAGGTTAATTGTTGATTCTATTAAAGGATGCTCTTAGTTGTTGACTTGCTTGCAGACAAGCAAGAGTTTAAGTTTGGGGGTTCCTTAAGTTGGTAATTTACCAGCTTATCTCTTCTTGATACTTAGACTTTTGCATGATTTAGTTAAAAATATATGACATTTGATGAGGTTTATTGGTATGTTTCAGGTATCATGTGATTTAGAGAAGATATGGAAGAAAATAAGTCAAATATGTTAAAATGAAAAAGAATTGACTGCTGCCAGTTAATGCTCTTCGCGATCGCAGAGAGTCTTTATACGATGGCGGAGAGCCAGGAGAATAGTCATCGTGAACGTGGTGGAAGTGCTGCAAACGCGAAAAGGGAAAACTGGCCAACCACTGGTCAAGTGCTCTACGCAATCGCAAGACGAAGTGAAGCAATCGTGGGCCTTCTAAAAGATGTCTATCGCGAAGGCATGGTCTGTAGCGCGAACGCGTGGTTGACTACGCGACCGCTATTGTTTGATGTGTTGTTCATTGTGATCGCATGTTCTCTTTCGCGATTCACATAACTGGGTAGAAAATGTGCACAGTTTTAGCATTTCACGTTTTTGGCTCCCAAACCATTTAATACTCGACCAAACTTATTTGGAAGACATCTTTGGCAGTTTTTTGGTCCTCTTGACTAGAAAATAAAAGCTTGGAGTTAGGGTTCTTTCACACACGCTTGGGAGTTGAAGATTTGAAGACTTTAGATGAGATTTTGTTTACCCTTTTTACTAATTTCTTAAATTCCTTGATTTTCATTGAATATTTAAGTGTGTAGTATTTATTCCAATACTTAAAACTTGTTTATGGAAATATTCATTATTAAAGTTTGGATTAAATCTCTTGTTATGCTTATATATTGAATGGTTTTTAGTAATTATGAGGTGAGTTAATGTTTCTTTTATTATTCTTGTTCTTTAATATTTCTAAAGGGATTAGCTAACCCTCGGACTCACCCATTATCTTCGAATTAATCCTAAAAAAGGTAATTTGGGGTTGAGAAAGATTAATTAACAAGAATTGAGGCGTTAACCCACATTTTATAGATTATACATAGGGATAGGATTGAACTACTTGTAGCCATATTCGGGTGCACTCAATCTCTTAATTTATTTAGGGATTATTCAATTATGAAGTCTTATTATTCTTCGGAATAAAATAATATAGAATTAATATCCGAGGCTAATAAACATAAACTCGCTCATCTTTATGAAATCGTGAAATACATCGGATCGTTGCTTGAGTGCAATTTCCCGTATATCCATGCTTGTAGCCAATGATTATTTTGCTCATTTTCTAGGTTAGTTACATTTCCACATTTGGATATAATATTTTCTCAAAACCTTTATTAGTGTTTGTCTTAGCTTAATAAGTGACAATTCTCTTACTTGCCTAATCGCCTACATATTATTTTCTGTGAAATTCGACCCCGACTCATAGTTGGGTTACTTAAATTCCATGCGACCATGTCTGCTAACTCTTTGAGGAGTAGATTTGGACGTCATCAGTACCAAGTAGGTATCAAAACTAACCTCGGTGGAGTTGTGACGAGGTTCAAGTCATGATACTCACTAGTCAAATAACCTGTGTAGTATATTAATAACTGGCAACAGAATATATCTAAAGAAGAATATATCAACCATCTCGTAGAGCATATGAGTACAACTTAACGTAGAAAAACTCATTTTTAGTCAACAAATCGTCAAGAAATGGGGCATATAATAGCATGTCAATTCAACTAGCAACTCATTAATATACAAGACAGAAGCTTTCAAGAAACATATAAGAATCGAAATATCAACCCCATCTCAAACATAAACGAAATCAAGAAATGCACCCCCCGAATCATCACATAACATTATCAACAATGCCACCCTTATTTAGTTGCATGCGCATCACAATAAAATGCCTCATTTATGTCGTCGCACGCGCATAAGCCACTCTTGTCTTGCCGCAACCGCAACACAATGAAATGCCTACCTTATGTTGTCGCATGCGCATCTCACCACCCTTATACTCCACACAACATCAATCAATCTGCACAACATGTCCACATATGACACAATATCAGAAAACAACACTACTCGAAATTTCACATAAGCTCAAAACATAACAATAAACTGCACAAAGACATGATAATGGCATAAAAGTGCGGAGAGGTGTTCAACAATAAAGCACGGCTATGGCAAAGTCAAATGTAGCGATTATGATCATGTAGTCATAAAGTGCTTAAATATGTTTCATATAGAATACATCTCCAAATTAAGGCATATTAATAGTCTAAGGATCAAATCCGGTCATAAACCATATCCAGTGTACACACTCGTCATCTCGTGTACATGTCGTTCTTTACATATCACAAATAACCAATTAAGGCCAAATCCTAAGGGGTGTGTCTCCACACAAGGTTAGGCAAGATACTTATCTCAAACAAGCATTTCCGACTAGAGGTTCGCAAATGCAACTTCCGCAAATGTGACTCATGGATCGCAAATACGAAGTTTGTCCACCCCAGAGAATGTTGCAAATGCGACCAATACTTTGCAAATGCAAAACCAACAAGCGTCGCAAAAGCGACCAAAAGATCGCAAATACGACCAACCATGCCTAGTTCCCCCATCACAGTTGCGAGACGAGCTTCGCAAATGCGAAGCCTATAGCCCCTGCCCACCTTCGCAATTGTGGCTGACACCTCGCAAATGCGAACTAGTCTTCACATTTGCAAGACTTGCAGCACTAGAAAAATATGAACTCAACTCAAAATACTCTAAAACACATCTGAATATTACCCAAGCCCCCGTGGCTCCACACCAAACATCCACACAACTGTAGAAACATCATACGAACTTGCTCACAAGCTCAAAACACCAAAATAACATATAAAACCACAAATCAAACAACAAAATACATTTTGCAAGCTATGAAACTCAAAAAATTCTAAATCACCACTAACCATCTGATTCCTATCAAACCAACTCAGAATGATACCAAACTTTGCACACAAGTCCCAAATGATAAAACATACATCATTTGCAAAGTATTGATTAACGTGGTATTTGAGCACTTGAATTGAAATGAAATTTGTGAGAAGTTGTTGTGATTCTTATGCTTTGAATTAATTGTTGGTACCAACCGAAGTTACTAAATTGTGTTTAATTTGAACCTTGTTGACTTGAAATGATGTTTTATATGCCATTGAACTTAATTGTTGATTCTATTGAAGGATGTTCTTAGTTGTTGACTTGCTTGAGGACAAGCAATAGTTTAAGTTTGGGGATTTGGTAAGTTGGTATTTTACCAACTTATCTCTTCTTGATACTTAGACTTTTGTGCGATTTAGTTAAAACCAAAGTCATTTGTTGAGGTTTATTAGTATATTTCAGGTATCATGTGATGTAGAGAAGATACGGAAGAAAATAAGTGAAATGTGTTAAAATGGAAAATATTGGTTGCTGCCAGTTAATGCTCTTCGCGATACGATCACGGAGATCCAGGAGAATAGTCATCGTGAACGCGATGAAAGTGTTGCAAACGTGAAATGGGAAAGCTGGTCAACCACTAGTCAAGTGCTCTACGCGATCGCAAGACGGAGTGATGCGATCGCGGGCCTTCTAGAAGATTTCTACGCATGGTCTGTTGCATGAACGCGTGGTTGAGTACGCGACCACTATTGTTTGATGTGTTGTTCATCGCAATCGGATGTTCTCTTTCGCGATTCACCTAGCAGGGCAGAAAATCTGCACAGTTTTAGCATTTCAAGTTTTTGGGTTGCAAACCATTTAATAATCGACCCAGCTTATTTGGAGCACATCTTTGGTAGTTCTTTGGTCCTCTTGACTAGAAAATACAAGCTTGGGGTTGGGAAAGATTAATTAAAATAAACTTGAGGCGTTAACCCTCATTTTATAGATTCTACGTAGGGATAGGATTGAACTACTTGTAGCCATATTCGGGTGCACTTAGTCTCTTAACTGATTTAGCGATAATTCAATTAGGAAGTCGTATTATTCTTCAGAAGAAGATAATATAGAATTAATATCCGAGGCTAATTAACATAAACTCGCTCGTATATATAAAATCGTGAAATACATTGGATCGTTGCTTGAGTCGAATTTCCTGTGTATCCATTCTTGTAGCCATTGATCATTTTGCTCGCTTTCTAGGTTAGTATACATTTTCGTATTTTGATATAATATTTTCTCAAAACCTTTATTAGTATTTGTCTTAGCTTAATTAGTGATAGTTCTCTTATTTGGCTAATCGTCTACATATTATTCTCTGTGGAATTTGACCCCGACTCATAGTTGGGTAAATTATAATCCATGCGACCATGTCCGCTAACTCTTTGAGGAGTAGATTTGGACATCATTAGTACCCAGAAAGTGTCAAAACTAACCTCGGTGGAGTAGTGACGAGGTTCAAATCATGATACTCACTAGTCGAATAACTTGTGTAATATATTAATAACTGGCAATAAAATATATGTAAAGAATATATCAACCATCTCGTAGAGCATATGAGTACAACTTAATATTGAAAAACTAATTTTTAGTCAACAAATCGTTAAGAAATGGGGCATATAATACCATGTCAATTCAACTAGCAACTCATTAAAATACAAAACGGAAGCTTTCAAGAAACATGTAAGAATTGAAATATCAACCCCATCTCACACGTAAAGGAAATCAAGAAATGCACCCCCGAATCATCGCATAACATTATCAACAATGCCACCCTTATTTCGCTGCATGCGCATCACAATGAAATGCCTCATTTATGTCGCTGCACGCGCATAAGCCACTCTTGTCTTGCCGCATGCGCAACACAATGAAATGCCTCCCTTATGTTGTCGCATGCGCATCTCGCCACCCTTATACTCCACACAACATCAATCAATCCGCACAACATGTCCACATATGACACAACATCACAAAAACAACACTACTCGAAATTTCACATAAGCTCAAAACTTAACAATAAACTGCACAAAGACATGATAATGGCATAAAAGTGCGGAGAGGTGTTCAACAATAAAGCACGACTATGGCAAAGTTAAATGTAGTGATCATGATCATGTAGTCATAAAGTGCTTAAGTATGTTTCACATAGAATACATCTCCAAATTAAGGCATATTAATAGTCTAAGGGTCAAATCCGATCATAAACCATATATACACCCTGGTGCACACTCGTCATCTCGTGTACATTTTGTTTTTTAACATATCACGAATAAGAAATTAAGGCCAAATCCTAAGGGGTGTTTCCCCCCACAAGGTTAGGCAAGATACTTACCTCAAATAAGCCAATTCGATACTTCAAAAATACTTTTCCTTTAAAATTCAACTCCGCTCGACTCAAATCAGGCAAAAACGACTCAATAATATCAAACAATGCTAAAGAAAATAATTCCAAACAATAAAGGCACAATTTTTGCCCAATCCCAAAAAGTCAACCATGAGCTCGTCCGGTTAAAACGCGAGTCGTGGGTTAGATCTCGACTGACCATAATCCCATGAGTTCAAATATGTGATTGGTTTTTAAAACCGAGTTCAAATTGACTCTTACATTTCAAATTTTTGTTTTTCAAAACATTATCAAAAATCCCCGAAAATTCCCTTCAAATTTCATGATTTTAATGTTCAAATCCATAAGAAATCTAGTTATAATATCAAAATTGAATGAAAATCACTTACCTAATAGCTAAGTGTGAAAATCCTCTTTGCCTCCCACCAATTGTTGGGCTCAAAATGTGAAAATGAGACTAAGTCCCGAAATCCCATCTAATAACCCAGCTGCAGATGTCGCATCTTCGACAAGAGGTTCGCAAATGCAATCTCCGCAAATGCGACTCATGGATCGCAAATGCGAAGTCTGTCTAGCCCAGAGAATGTTGCAAATGCAACCAATACTTCGCAAATGCAAAACCAACAAACATCAGAAAAGCGACCAAAAGATCGCAAATGCGACCAACAATGCCTAGTTCCCCATCGCAGTTGCGAGACTGGCTTCGGAAATGCAAAGCCTGTAACCCCTGCCCACCTTCTCAAATGCAGCTGACACCTTGCAAGTCTTCACATTTGCGAGACTTGCAGCACCAGCAAAAATCTGAACTCAACTCAAAACAATCTGAAACACGTCTGAATCTCACCCGAACCCCCAGGGCTCCACACCAAACATCCAAACAAGTGTAGAAACATCATACGAACTTGCTCACAAGCTCAAAATACCAAAATAACATATAAAACCACGAATCAAACACCAAAATGCATCTTGCAAGCTATGAAACTCAAAAACTTCTAAATCACCACCAAACGTCCGATTCCTATCAAACCAACTCGGAATGATACCAAACTTTGCACACAAGTTTCAAATGATAAAACTGACATATTCCATGTCCCAAAATTAAATTCTAACCCCAATAGCTACATACTCAACCCATGGTCAAACTTATGAAATTTCTAAACCTTTAAATTGCCAACTTTCAGCCAAAAGAGCCAATCCGTCCTAGAAACCTCCAAATTCAAATCCGGGCATACGTCCAAGTCAAAAATCACCATAAGAACCTGTTGGAACCATCAAAATTTCATTCCCGGGTTGTTTTCACAAAAAGTCAAACTTGGTCAACACTTCCAACTTAAGTTTCCAAACTAGGAACCAAGTGTTCCAAATCAACCAAAACCTCCCCGAAACCAAACTAACCATCCACGCAAGTCACAAAACAACAACAACATACGAAAAGCTTCACAAGAAAAAACGGGACTCAAATACAAAAAACGACCGGCCGGGTCGTTACACCAAAATATTTGTAAATTATTTGTAGAGGGATGAGAGGTCTCTAAATATCTCATGTCCTCGTGAAGACAAATGAGGTGGTGTTCTTCTTTACTTCACTCAACTTCCTTACATAAAAAGGCTGTAGTACCTAGGTATTTATAAAATTCTAAAAACTTTCTTTCATTTTTGTTATGGAAAGTGAAAGTCGTTTCGTTTAATATGAAATTGGTTCACACCTCGTGGTGCTTACACCTCTCGCCTATCGAACTTATGTTCAAAAATCTCGTCCTAGAACTTGTATAGAGAAGAATTTCCTGCGGCGCAGTTGTTCTTCCATACCAACTTAACTGCCCAGCGCTGCTATTATGTAATACATGTATCATAATTTAATTCTACACTTTTCTTATTCCCTAGTTCAATAATAAAATCATACATGCATGTTAGTTAATTTTCTAATGCATCAAGTAGGTATTTCTGTACTTGATATGCATCTAGTTTACTTTTTTTCAACAATAACAGGACATAATTCAGATTTCTTTTTTTTGGACAATCTATTTTTGGTAAGGCCTACAAGAATTCATGACAATGAGCCAATTGAGAATGTAAACATTAGCTAGGTAGTTTCTAAATGAATGAAACGTGCTGATTTTTTTTAACTTTTATATCTTTTTTTAATATAACTGTTTACAACAAGAATAAAAACCAGTTACATAGTATATAAAAGCACTTCTCACCATATATAGAACACACGACTTACGATCTATATCTAGGTGATGCTACAACCTTTTAATTTCAATAAATTCCAGAGACCAAAATCTACTGCAGACACTGAAATTCTTTAGATGAGATACCATTGATGACGCGCTCTGCGACATAATATTATGCTTTTTCTGTAAGATGTATACCATCCCAGTGCAAATATTTTGCAGAATCAGAACAAGCTTGACCTTCAGATGTTCCACAAAGAATATCATCGTCATAATTATATTGACCTCCAATTCCACAGCACGCTTTGAGTATGGATTTCTTATTGAATCCAAAATAGCTGGGGCGTTCCAGAATTGATTTCACAGCAGCATAATAATCAATATATTTAATCGCAACGTTCGAATATTCAAGTTTTAGTATAGATAGAGCCCTCTCCAAAAAATCATTGTGATACATGACTAACTCATTGTAGGCTTTCAAACAACCAAACTCATCATAAACAAGCTTGAGAACATGGTAAGGTAGTAGGGGAAGCAACCGAGAGGAAAAATCCCTGGAACAACTATACGTTTTACCCCGAGTCTTATCACTTGTCTAATGCCTATTACAATGGCCTTTACTATACGTGGGACAAAAGTTTTAGCTTATTCAATGGATTTTCCCTCTGAAAGTGATAGGTAATAATCATTTCCTCCAAATTCACCAAACATAAAAAGAGATTTTACAAGAACTTTTGAACACTTTTGTCTTGTGTGGCATGTCTGTTTACCCTCAAAATCGGATAACAATTGAATTTATACGCGGTTTTAAGAATACATGATCTAACTTGATATAAAAATGAGAAATCAGATTCAAATTGAAATTAATGATAAAAAAAATAAATGCAATACAAAACTTCTTGGGAATCGGTTTCGGAGCCGCGCTCGGTGGAAAGGTTTTTGCACGAACTTCCTGGAATCCAGGCCCTACAATATCGGAGGTGCTCCTGGGATTTGGTCTATCCTGGAATTGTAGGTTTTCACCTTTTTGTCGTTAGCCTCGATCTCTGTCACGACCCAAAATCCCAACCCGGTCGTGATGGCGCCTCTCATGAAGACAAGGCCAGCCGATTTAAACCAAACCTCATTTAAACAGTTAACAATACAAAATTAATATAAGTACGATTAAGTAACAGTAATTTGCGGGAAAATATAGTAGACCATCCCGACTACAGCCCTCAGATCGGGGTGTCACAAAGTCATGAGCCACTAATGAAATCCTAATAACAAAATAACTATTACAATATCCTTGGCACAATTGTTTGAAGAAAGTGGAAACAACAAAATAAAGGAGATACGGGGCTGCGGACGCCTACAGCTACCTCGTAACCTCCATATCACCGCCCTGGCAGTAGTAGTCAATGCCTCGAAGCGGAACCGTTAATGCCTGAATCTGCACACATGGTGCAGGGAGTAATGTGAGTACTTCCAACTCAGTGAGTAATAAATATAAATAATGACTGAAAGTAAGAAACACCTAAATCAATAAGCAATCCACGACGGAACAGTAAACACATGTAACATTTCAAATAGATAACGTGAAGTAAATGGAACAACCAACACAACCAAAAATGCAATGCAATGCAATGCGATGCAATGCAATGCAAGTCATGACTATCGTGGCGGACGTGCCACCCGTTCCCTGGGTACCCGACGCTTACTGTGGGGGGTTCAGTAACGCAATATATCGTGACGGCGTGTCACCCGATCCATGCATGTGACATCTCATGGCGGCGTGCCACCCGATCCAGTTAAATAATTTGAAAATATCATTTAAGTTTCAAAACTAAGTTTATGAAATGAATCAATTCAGCAACCATACCCCTGAAGGGTTCACATAACCGGCGAGATGCCCAATAACACCCCTGAAGGGTCCACATAACCGGCGAGATGCCAATACGATGTAATAACAATGACAGATACCCCTGAAGGGT